>QTSX02002426.1:0-79550 GCA_014839935.2 Entomophthora muscae
GCTCAAAAGAAACTGCCTCCAATCCCAAGCATGCTAATAAGCCTGCAAAGACAAAGTCTCTGGCTCCATCTCCCCCCACCCCATCTCCCCCCACTCCTCCCCTCCCTCCACCCTCATCTTCAACTTCCCCCCAAGTCCTCAAATAAAAGTGATGACTTTCTCACTGATCATTCTTTTTACATGTCAGAGGCTGACTCCAAACCCACCAAGGAGCGCCGTACCAAGAAGTCAAAGGCTGCCAAGGAGCCCACCTCTTCATCTGGTAAGAAAAAGGAGGCTTCCAAGAAGGCCTCAAAGAAACTTTCCCCTCCTCCTCCTGATGGCTCTTCCCCCCTCCCTCATCTGACCCCCAGGATGAGCCTGAGGAATATTCCATTAAGTTAAAAGCTTCTGATCATGTGGCTTGGGATCCACTGGCCATCCACAAGATCTGCAATGTAGACAGAGAGCTCAAAGTCCCAAAGTGCTTCCCCTGTTACTTCCCAATCATGTCTGTAAAGGACGGCCCTGGTTATGTTGCATATAATTACATTTTCAATTGTAATAATCAAAAACAACAAACCAAAAGCAAACACTTTGTATGTGAGGACAAGACTTGCGGGACCTGGCTAAACACCAAAGGTTGGGAGAAAGTTACTGTAGAGAAGGGGGAGCACACCTGCAAGCCCCCCCAATCACCCAATCACTCATATGCTAAAGTGGTACCTGGTCCAAGTCATCCCAACCTCTGCCAACCTCTGCGCATCAGATCTGACCATCAAGGCCCTCCAGCACCTGAAGCCTAACAATCTTAAGTTTGTGCCCACTCAGGAACAACTTGTTAAATTCATCAGCAAAAAGAGAATCATTGCCAATCCCCCTCCCCCCAAGGCTTCAGATGTCCTCTCAGAGCTTACGCTCACCCACGAGCTCAAGAAGCTTCCAAGTGGGTAGTGCTACCTCCTACATGATGATGGGCCTGGCAGCAAAGACCACATAATCACTACGCCACTCAGCAGAACCTGCTGGAGTTAAAAAGGGCTTCAACATGGCTATTTTATGATAGCTTTGCCACTTGCTCCTGGATGTTCAAACAGCTCTGGATGATTCATGCCCAGATTGACATCTGGGTGATTCCACTCGCTTTTTCCTTCTCTGTGGGGCCGCTGAGGCCATTTACACACATGTGTTCTCAATCCTCCACCAAGAAATTTCCCTCTTTCCTGATAACAACAACAACAATGCCAAGAAGACCCCCCCACACCTACGCCAACCCTCCTGCCGCTGACAAGGACCAGGCCACCCTGGACTTGGAGGAAAAGGTAAGGCTGAGCACTCTGGGGCCTCACATTTGCATCATGGACTTTGAGCCTGCTCAGTTCAATACATTTGAGCAGCTGTTCAGCAGGGAGATGCAGGGATGTCACTTCCACTTCCACATCTGCCAAGAAGTTGCTTGCAATGTGCATGCCCATGCTGAGCTTAGTAGGTTGAGCCAGAGGGACACTTTGGATACCTGCAAATTTGTGCTTGCACAATTTAGTGCCTTGGCTTTTTTTAAAAAGCCAGATCACACTTTGCAGGGGTTAAGGGTTCTCTCAAAGGATCCTTAAATAGCAAAGCACCTGGAGTTCATGCCTTTCTTTGAGTACTTCAAGACCTAGTGGATTGGGAAGGTCATCATACAGAGGCAAGGCCCGCGCCAAGGCCAGTTGGAATGTTTACTGGGTGGTGGTGAATGGTGAGCTCAAGACCACATTGGCGCTAGAGGCTTATCAAAAGCATCTTAAGGTCATATTGGGCTTCATCCAAAGTTCAATAAGTTCTTCTCCCTCCTGCAGCATAAGCAAGAGAAAACCATCTCCAAGTTGCGTGACTTGGCCAACCGCGTCCCCCCACCAAGCCTACAACCCGCTCCACCCTCTTCACCAAGGCTATTCAGGGTGCACATAAGCACAAATAAAAGGCCTCTGAGCTTAAAAAGCAGCTTGAGCTTATTGTCACTGCCCTCCTGGAAGGGGCTAAAATGAAAAGGGGGAAGAAGGATGACAAGTAAACTTGCTTGCTTCTATGGTTTTAACTTTTAACTTTTTAGCTTTAATTTTTACTTTTTAGTTTTGATCATTTTGTTTTTAGCTTTAATTTTTAAGTTTTTTTGATTTAATTAAATAGTAGTTATGTTTTATTTATATATGGTAAGTTTGAGATGAATATTTATAGTTGAAAGTAAGTTAAATATCTAAATTTTTGTTAATTTACTAGTAAAACATAAGATATTCACAGTTGTGCTTATATGAACTATATCAAATATTTATTAATATTTCTTCATATTTTGCGTAACTTTTATTGTTGTGCCTATGTTTATTCTTGGATTATTGGAATTTTATTTTTTTATGGTAATAAAAATATTTTTATAATAAAGAGTGTAAATTACATGGTAAAATTAGAATTATTTGCTTTTTTCTCCTTATTCTCCTTAGTTAGAATACATTTTTATTGCATTTTTGAGCTTTCTGGAGTCAATTTGGTATATCATAGCTGTAAAGCTTAACTTTTATAATAAAAGTTTTCAGTACATCAAGATCTGTTAATTAAAAAAGTGTCAAGTACCAGGGAGTTGATCAGGGAAAAAGCTGAATTTTCACTTTAATATAGTGTCAAGCACCAGGGAGTCAATCACCAGGGAGCCAAACTTACCACACTTGTCATTTTGAGTACTATTATTTACATGTATACTCTTGTATTATTTCTAGTGAGTTTATTTTCAAACAGTAGTTCTATAACCTGTTGAGAAGAACAATATCACTTTAGTCTAAAGAAAGATCAACTTGTCTCAGAGTGAAATCAAAGTGAGTCTAAATTCATTGTTAATAAATGTAAATTCATTAATTTTTAGTTCTTTTATGAGCCAAGGTAGTTTGTTTCCAGTTGAGTTGGTTGTGCTTTAGACTGGAATGATTTTGTTTATATCAAAAGGTTGTGAAAATACTCTATCTGTGATAAGGATCTCAGTTAAACCAGATCAAATTGATCTATCTATCAAGTAATCTTATAATGTCCTTGCCCTTTTTCTCTTTAATGGCTTAGGCTACCAGAAAATTGGCAGTATAGTTGGTCATGCTGTGCTTCATTTAAGATTTATTTCATTCATTATATTAGCTCATAACATATTGTTGCAACTGAAACAATGAGAGTTCAGTATTTGATTGGGGAAGACAACAGTCTAATAGAAAGAACAAGAATGAATAGAATAAGATGTACTTTTATTGTGATATAGTGTGACTAATATACCATATGGGGAAATCCACCAAGCCACAGGGGGTGGCACAGTGACAGGTTCCATGTAAGGTTCAAGGCCAAGGAATAACTTGTGCAGGAATCAGCAAGGTCAAATTGATAGCACTCCTAATTAGGAGAGAGTGCCTGCAGTTTGAAATTACCATCAGATTGATCCATGCGGTTAGATACGTCAAGGGGCGACTCATTGAGCGCCTCCTGTGTATTGTAAGATAAGTTGGAAGGTGAGGAGGGAGACTCAGTTGCAACAACTTATTCCCAAATCTTTAGTAGCACAATCATCAAGAAATAAGAACCAATTTTTTTGCAATTTAGAATGTGAAGGTTCCTCCAGATTTCAATCCAATTAAGGACGGTCATAGTCTTGTTCAGCAGCCTAGAAAGGATTTTTTTATTCCAATGTCTTCATAACCATCTGCGTTTTGATTATTCCCAAATTCTTTAATTCATCTCAGGATGGTTCACCTTTTTATGAATGATGGTTAAGAAGCTGTGCAGCTGCTTGAAAACCAATAACTATATTACCATACCCAGTTTGGATCTGGCGGTTGCCCTTGGAAACTTTCTGAACTTCTAAACCAATAGAAGATGGGGAGCTCATTTTATGGTATACCATGATGGCTATGGATGTCAGGATCCTCCTCTCTTTTTAGCGGCTACCATGGAATAAAAAGATTACTCTTTTTATTTTATTCTGGCAGGTTTTTAAGGTTACATTATAAAATTAGCCAAGAAATGCTTTATTGAAGCTTTTGATTTCAAAATCTTATCTTCCTAGCTCCTTTCTTTTCTCTTCCATTTTCAGCTTAAAATTTGCTATACTCTATTATTAATAATTTTATTGGATTACCTTTGTTGTGTCGCTCTTTTCTTAACCTTGTCTTTCCGCTTTCTAGTGATCTTCAGATTGGGCTTCCTGTATTTCTGGTCTTTTGTGGGCTGTCTGCTTGCCTTTTCTACTTCCAAACCAGTTTTGGGCCACCATTATGTCTTTTTCTTACTAGTCTCAACTACTTTTATCTGTTTACATTCTCATGGGGGTTCCCTTTAGCTATTTATAGTTAGATATAATAGTTCACCCAATTTCCAGGGAGCACATATCTTTAATCACAATGGTTTAAACCTATTTCATTTATTTGCATAATTGATTCAAGTTTCTGTGTTCTAACTTAATTGCAGCCAACAGACACAACAGGGAAATTCTAACCATGGATTGGGTTCATAATAAAAAATTGGTCTTTAGAGATGAATAAGTTTATTAGTTTGAGGCCCTGGAAAGCTTAATATTATATTGATGATTTCGAAATGGCTAAAGAATAGATTCAGAAGAACTAAGGAAACATACTAAAATTAATGTGAAATTGACTTAGATTTCATTAAGGAATAGAAGCGATTTTTATAAGCTTTTGTTATCACAAAACATTACCAAGACAATAGGATCACTGGCCACCTTCTCACATGGAGTGCAGATTAATGTGGTAAAAAACCTGGAAGGGAAATAGGGTCAGCACCCTTTACAGAACTATTGTAACTTTGAGGGACAAAAGGGAAAGAGAATATTCCTGATTGGGATTTAAATATGAACCCACCAAAGGCAAAATAAAACCAGCATGGATGTGGCTGTTTACAGCAAAAAATAAATAAATATTCAATGCCTCCAGTCTCAACAACAAGTTATGGTTGAGTGACTTGGACACAAAAGAGTACTTATTGGGTTTGGAACTTTATCTTTCCTTCTTTCATTTCTTTAATTTTTATTTGAAAGTTAGTAAATCTCTTCTATGACTCCCCTTTGCTTCTTATATTAATAATTGTGTAGTTTTTACAAAAGATACTCGATCTTTGATTCTGAAACGCTTCACCCCAGCTTTTGACTCTAAAAATATCCAGACCTTAAAATTAGCTATTTAGCCATGCTTCAATTATTAAATCAGGCCTTTAGTTCATTTTACTTACTTTAATAAATTGTTTAAGTTCTCAATTTACATCTCATAGACTGCTAGGGGCTTTAATTCAGTTACTTGTGCAAACTTTGCCCATTTTTCTATATTTAACCAACATAAATCTATTAGGGCTAAATGTTCTAGTTTATAATAGCCTTCTAAAAGGATATATAACTTTAGGATAACTTGGGTGCTTTTTATCCATAAAAAGTAGATACTTGCATTGGAGTCTTGGTATGGAAGCCTTGGTAAAGAATCCCTTTCCCATTCTGCATTAAATTATTATCAATTTTTTTAAATACAGTACATCCATAAATATTAGCTTGATGGATTATATGTTGTGTTTAATATTGCCTAATATTACTTTGGGGTGCAGATTACATAGATGTTCTGTTCAGATAACCATCTAAATTTAGGAGCAGGTGTAGAAGTCAACCCCTTCTATTAATAAAAATTACCTTCTTTCATCATACAATGCTACTTTTCAGCTGTAGCTAGATTTAATAACTCATGCAAGAAATATCAACATGTACACTCAACCAATGAGAATGTTTGAGTATTAGCCTTAACTCTGCATATTTTCTAAGATACAATCTGTTAAACTACTGGAGGAATCAAGAAATAAAAATTAATGCTTAATAGTTTTGACATATAAGCTAAAGAGATTTTGTTTGATTATTCAAATTCTTGAGGATCAATTATGAGTGATTGATACAGTGTGGCTAGTTGTCACATGATTGAACTATCTTTACTGCAAAGTAAAATAGATGAAACAAATTAGACTTTTTTACAGGTAAGGTCTGAGTATTGAATAAATAAAGATTGGTTGCCTGAGAAAGATAAATTCTGGTTGAATAAGTGATATTTCTAACCTTGATAGCTGGGAGTGGTTTTCTATGACTTAGTGTATTAATAAGGTAGCCTCTTATTAATGCTTTGGGAGGATAAAATGGTGCCCTGGGATCATTATGCCAAGGATTATAAGCATTCTTAGACTAGCTGGGGTGATAATACAGCTAGGGGATTTCCCTGGGATGAATGTAAGGGCCGCCAAGTTGCAACATGTGACAACCAGATTTGAACCTGCGCACCCCCTGTCAAGCAATAATGCGGGCAACTGCACAAACCCACTGAGGGAATTGAACCCCATTTAAACCGCCAGGGCAGGTGGGACTGACTCTTGAAAGAGATATCAGTTTGAATCTATTAAATTCAACATAAATCAAGCAAGCAATCAGGGCCAGTTTTTTAACTGGCCCTGAGGGGCTGGCGGCCCCCAACAGTAGCAGAGCCACCGGCTCCAATGCTAAAAATGAGCCGGGTGGCTCCCATCCTGTAGTCATTAATATTTGCTGGGTTATTCAGCAAATCCAGTACCAACTGGGTTTGCTGGATAATTTGACAAATACATCAATTCCCAATCAAAATGCCAGTTCATCTGAACTGGAAATATCTGTTCCTAAATTTCAACCATTTTCCAGTCCTGATGCAACTGTCTGTACCCAGCCAAATCCCAATGCACCTGACAGTACACCCACTGATGTAATGAAACATCACCTGCAGGAGTTTGACCCAGAATCCACTACCAATCACATAAAGCCTGGAGAAGAGAACTCCCAAGCCAATGCAACCCCCACATCACCTGTAGTTTCTAATTATTTCATTAGTTCAAAAGGTGAAGAGAAGCTACTGAGTCAAGAATATCCACCTGCAGATGACAATCCCTCTGCCAAACACCCCAGCCCCAATCAATTAAACCTGGTAAAAATAGTCACCAATCAGCTTCCAGAAATCCAACTGTTCTCCAGGTGAAGCCAAAAGAGCCAACCCCAGTTCCCAGTGCTGTTCCCAGCCATGATTCAGCCAGCCAATCTGCTGACTCAAATGCAATGGGCCTCCCTTTTTCAACCCAGTCCAAGATTCTTGGAACCCTATCCCCTGTTCTTAAGAATTTCTCCTCCCCACCCAAAGTACCTGTGACCAAAGGATGGACTACTAGAGTTTACCAAGGAGCTGCCAGTTTTCACTTCTAAGGAAGACCAGATGAGTGGTATAAGACCCACTTCCCTAAAATCAAGTCAGACACAGACAACATTTAAAAAAGTGTATGGTCCATAGAGTAGTCTTTGCCTTTCTACCCCATATTCTTTTATCACCTTGAAAAATCCCAAATCAACCAGCTCAGTTACCAGCACTTCACCTAGTAGAACCTGTAGCAATGGATTACCAGCCAGGGGCCAGCCCTGGACAGGCCAGCAGCTTCATACCTCCCACTCCTCCTACAATCCTAAAACCCACTGCTGAGGTTATCCCTTATGACCACAGCAGATATGAGATAGTCATCCTGACCATCCTTAGTCTTGCTGAGGTTGTAGTACCTCACCTTGGTGCCTAACGTTCACTTGCAGCTGGTATGCTGTAATTACCCCGCTCCTTGCTATTCCTGTATTGGGCTTTGGTGTTGTGATACCCTGAAGGATGGACTCCTCCCATGTCACTTTGGTATGGTACTACACCTGACCATGACAATGGATGTGCTGAGTAGCATTAAAATACTGATACCTAATGAGATGATAATAAAGTTGTGTTACTTTACCTGGGAATTGGATAAAAGTTCTCTTTCTATGACTTAAGGGTAACTTTAAAGATGTCTTAAAGTTACTATACAAGCATAGATAGCTTAGAGACATCATTGGGGTGACTTTTGTTGTGTTCTGAGGCGCAGCACAGACACACAATGGGAAATCCTAACCTTAGGATTGGATTTGTACTAAATTTTGGTTAGTTGGCAGGGAAGGTGAAGCAATTACCTTGTGGCCCTAAATAATAAATCTCTATTAATTGTGGCTAGAGAGAGGCGCAGAAGTACTTGAAAACATCAATCTAGAAATGTGAATAGAACTTAAATTTTCTTGGAGATAAGGAATTGGTATATATATTGTTTGGTTTTACACAAAACAATACAAGGGTGGTAGTGTGATGGAAATCACAGGATAATAAGAAGCTGTCTCCATGTGATGGGGAATCACCCACCAAATCCACATAGAGTTAATGATTAACCACCACCGCAGCTTTAAATACCATTTTGTAAAATTTCCAAATGAGATACTAGGGTTAAGTAAAATAATTAATCCTAACCAAAGTAGCCCAAGATAAATTTCCTGTGAAAGCATCAGAGAATCTTCAGAATAAAATTCTGGACATTGAAATGCAGCATGATTTTTGTTTTCTAAGACAGGGGGGACCACTCCAAGATTGGCAGGCATTGAATTAACATTGGGAGGTGTCAACAACAAAGTTCCAACGGCAGGGCCCCATCTTCCAGTGATGATCTGGATGAGAATCATATTGTAGGGGATGTAGTGTAACAACCCAACTACAGGATGCATTTTCAAAAGTAAATTAGACCAAGGGATATTTGATTTTTATTGAGTAATTTTTGAGAGGACTTAACTCTTAGAGTTGAAACAGTGAAAATTATTCAATATATATCAAAAATCAACTAAGCAATACCACCTGGATCCTGGGCTCTTATTCCTTCTACATTGTCAAGTAAGTATCTGGTCCAAGTTGCAAAGAACCCTTGAGTGACCAATTTCTGACAACCATGCTGATTAACAAGCTCATATCAGGTAACCCTCAAATTATGTCAATTTTTCAACAATCAATTTGCAAGGAGAAATTGGTTTCAGCTGGCAGACTGGAGCAGCCGTAACCCATTTTTGATTGACTGCTTGATTCAAATCCTTTAATTAAGTCAAGTTTGTTAAATGTTTGTGGACGTTTTGAGCCTTTCTACTTGACTGTATAATTTCCAGCATGATGGAACCTACTGTGACAGTAGAGGCCTCTGATGGGGGTCAATTCTAGATAAAACTCACTTTTGGAGACTTAATGCCTGAGTCTGAGGTGTTTACTGATGGGGACTACTAAAATTAAGCTAGAATTGAAGCTATCTATAAATGATTCAGTAGTTGTTTATTAGCTATGTGAGGTACTAGGATATAAGGAGAAGTTTGGAGAAGTTTAAGGAAATGCTTCAAAATTTCTCAAAAGTTAGTTAATAGAGAAGTAACAGAAAAAATAATTCAGGGAAATGTTGAAATAGGCAGGTTATAATTTCTCCAAAGTGGGTCATTTGCAGCAAGAGGAGCAGAACAGCACAACAAAACAGTGAGAGAAAGTGTGTCAGCATTTCTCCAACAACAGATTGCCAGAGGGGCAAAATTCCAAGCTGCTTGGTAAAATATAGCTACAGGATCAATAAAAAGGCAAAGTTGAAGGTGAAACACTGAGGAAAACAAGGAAAAATGAGGCAACTAGCAGTTTCCTATGAAAAACAGGCAAGTTTAGACATGGAAAATGCTGAAGAAAATAGGGAAATTGTTTATGACACAAGGAGAAAATCATTGGTGATGTGCTTGCTGAAAAATTTTCTGCCTATTTAGAAGTCAGCAAAATTATGAAGCATTGTTAAGCTCTTCAGATTTTGAAGAATGAAGAATTTTGATGGGATTAGTTAAATTTGTAGCTTATTTTAATAAATGATTTTGTTGTTGTTAGAATAACCTGGGAACTAATAAATTTACTTAGAAAGAGCAGGATAATTTAATTATATTGATTATACTAAGTTTGAAAGCATATTTTATTATAGAAAAATGAGAGCAAAATACAGTAGTTTTAAAATCTATGGCAACAAGCAAAAATTCTTCAGATTTAAACAAAATGATTTGAGATTTAAACAAAATCCAAGTCAAGCAAGATTCAGGATTCAATTAATTTGAATATTTTTGGTTAATAAATGAACTGTCAAACCAAAAACAAAATTTCACTAGCCCATCATACAAAATTATATCAAACATCAAGCGGTGTAGTTCAAACCACAAACAAAATGAACCAACACAACAACTGAAATGAATGGATGCTATTCTGGAGTATATTATAATCCAAGCAGGATTCATATGAGGCAACAACAAAAGGACCAAAATGAAACAAAAGGGAGCAATCTAGAAGCAAGATTCCACAAGCACAAAACAAAATAAACTCACACAAGATGTGTAGTATGAGCAGCCTAAAATAGAAAAATAACAGTTTAACAGTCAATTAACAGCTATCCAATTTAGGACCAGAGGCATTTTATTCATTTTCATGGCTCCAGATTTGTATGAAAAGGTTTTGAGAATCTTCCAAATATGGACTTGAGATTACAATAAAAACAATTCATTAAAATTTAAAATTTCTACTTCTAGTGATTTTATCCTAGGTTTTTTACAATGATTTTTAATAACAACATCTTCAACGGTGCCAGCAGCCAAGCCAGCTTCAATGGAGGCAAGGCCAGAACGTAGAGGCACCTGTTTACACCCAAGCCTTTGAGGCAGGTAACAAGGAAGCTGACCTGTACCTTACCACTGGCCCCTATGGCTTTGACTTGTTTGGGAGTCACTTTGCGTCTAGTGCTGCCCCTGCTCCCACACCCACCCCTGCACAAGCTGCCCATCAACTAACCAATCAGGATGGCAACCCTGATTTGGAACAACTTCATGCCACCAGCTAACCTGCCCCCTACAGCCAATCAGGTTTCAGCTCCCCTGGCCCAGCAGCCCAAGCAACAAATCATCACCGCCCAATTCCTTCAGGAAACTGTGGCACTCAACCTGCAGGGTCTGTCCTGGGATCAGATTGCCGCCCAGTTGCAATTTACCCGAGCCACCATAATGTGGGAGTTCAAAAGCCTAATAAATAAGGAGAATCTGATTAGGAAGGCCAAGAAGCTAAAGAAGGCCACAGAGTCCCAGGTAACCGAGGCCTACCCAATAATGCTTGACCTCCTCCAGAGGGACCCCAAGCTTCCTTTGACCCAGGTCCAAAAGCATCTTGCGCACCATAACATATGGGTCTCTGAGCGCATGGTGCAGCTCTGGATGTATGGGAAGGTGGCTTCCATATGGGTTCTTACCAATTTTGCCGGCAACCAATGGGATGGCGCTGAGGATTCCCCATATGACACTGCAATCAAATCAACCCTGGTCAGATGCTTGACAAGTCTAAAAGATTACATCATGTTCATCTCTTACTATAAGCTATCCATAGCTTTTGATGATTTTGGCACCCAAGGAAAAGCCGCCACCAAGAATGGAAGGAGGAAGATCAAGAAGGGGACTTTCATTGGTGCATTTCTGGATGTTTCAGCCAAGGGTTTTGTCTACTATCAGAAAAACCCTGATTTCATTGATGGGTACTCATACAGCCATATCATTGGTGGATTGCTTGACTCCTGGGATGGCTCAAATTTCAAATACCAGGTTTTCTTGAGCCACCAGATGGAGGGAAGCTCCATTGCCCTTGAGGCTATCCAGGGACGCGTGCACCAGGCCTCAGTCTACCCCGCCGGCCATGCAGACGTCCATCTGGCTGATGTCTTCTTTAACATTGGAGATACACTACAGGAGCGCCGCCCTCAGGCTTTCAACGACCTCTATCTTGGGGTCCTTGATCACAATTTTCTCTTTGGTCACCAAATGGTGGCTGTCTTGTTTGCGCAAATGGTTTTCCATGTGAACATGGGCAACCAATCACGTAAGGGTAAGTGCCTCCCACCTGTGCCACAGCCACCTACCAGCCCATCCAGCCAATGACTGATGAGGAGTACAATGAGCGGTATATAGCGGCCATCACGTGCAATCCTCCTGACTCTACCCCTGCCACCAACACCTCCCGCCCGCAAACCCAACCCATCCAATCCCAGACTCCCCAGACCAGCACTGCCTCTACGTCCTCCTTCCTGCGCCATTCTGCCTACTAGGCATCACTCTTCCCTGCCCCAATAAACCCCTGTCACCAAAAATTTTCTATTTATATTATTTTTTTTGAATTTCAATTGTTCATGTTCTCTTTGTTTATAGTTGGTTTTATTCTTAATGTTCAGCTTATTTCTATAAAATCATATATTTACTAAGGTGTGTATCTAGATCCTGAACACAGTCTTTTTTAGCACCCAACCATATCCCCTTATGAAAACATTAACACTAATTTGGTGATCAGCTAAACTCGAATTAGAAATCTATAGGGTAACTTTTTTTAGATAAAGTTGTTACTGATCCAAATTCAAAACCTTAATGATAAACTTTAAGCCAATCAGGAGCCAAGTGATAAAGTGATTTTTGAGACATAAAGGGTCATTCAATAATTCTTTGATGCATGTGCACTAATTAATATGATTGGCTGGATGTTTTGCCTTTGTACGCCATTGCTGCCAGGGATCCAGTCTTGGGCGGCCGGCCCATTGTTTTTGGGGATAACTTGGGCTGGGTTTCTTGCAGGCAGGGCCCACCACAAGATAGGAGCTAACTTGAGAAGGTAGGACGCAGACTTCCCCACCCAAGACCAGGGGCCAGCGGCCAGTATAATGGTGTCCACCACCCCTGTGAGGGTGATGTACACTATACCAAAAAGCTTGCTGGTGTGGTCGGTTGGTAAGTTAGGCAAAGACACAGGCATTGGTTTGGGTGTTACTGGCGGTTCCATGTAGATATTATAGGCCAGGAGATAGTTAAACTTTCCTCTAAACAGTTTGGGTGTAGAGAATATCCACAGGCCTTGATGGTTGTATCTAACGGCGGATTGGATGCGGGCTAATGGATCTAGTTCAATGATTTTCTCTGGCACATATTCCTTGTACTCAGGTTTAAAGGATACTCGGTGAAATGGACAGGCCCAAAGGGTACACCAACTGGACAGAATACTCCAGGTGATGGGGCAGGCAGACCAGAAGATCTTGAGCTGAACTGATAGATAGCAAATACAAAACACGGTAATAGCTGTATAAGCCAAAGTAACATAACCTTTATTTCAAAATGGCAATACGTTTGGAGGGCGGGGTCCTTGGGTCTATATATCATCCCACCTCCAAACTTAACATTTTTTGTGGGAGTCATCAGGGCATTTGTGAAGGGCAGAGCCAGGAAACTGGGGACTTGGGTCTAAAGGCAGCAAAATGGCGCTTGTCCTGGGAGTTCTTTCATTGGTTGTGACTCCCAATTTAGCTACTTGATTATCTTGCTTTAGCATTGAGGTCATGGGGCTAAGTTGTGGGCCAGTGTCTCTTCCTTGGTTTGGCTCTTGATTGGTTTCTGGTTAAGACTTCAAACTCATAAGGCCAATAGTTGCCGGGTCACCTCCATTAGGTGTTGTGATTGGCACTTCACTTAGTGCAGTACTGTCCTCAGCTTGATCTACTTTTCTGGGCAGATTGTCTTCTTCAACATCAGCTTGCAGGGGCTTGATCCTAGAAAAATGTGGGCGGTCAGTCTCGCGGTCCTCTGGCCCAGCGGCCAGGGGAAATCCAGGTTCTGGGTTTGATTCCTGATCCTGGGCCTGAAGTTCCAGAGGGGGAAAATTGTCAATCCTGACAATTGCCGCTGTGGCGAGTTGTTGATGGACTAGTGCTAACCTAGCAGCTGATTGGGCACTAGTCCACCAACAACTTGCCACAGCGGCAATGGCGTACAATGGCAAACATCCAGCCAATCATATTAATTAGTGCACATGCATCAAAGAATTATTGAATGACCCTTTATGTCACAACAATCACTTTATCACTTGGCTCCTGATTGGCTTAAAGTTTATCATTAAGGTTTTAAATTTGGATCAGTAGCAACTTTATCTAAAAAAGTTAACCTATAATTTTCTAATTCAAATTTAGCTGATCATCAAATTGTTGTTAATATTTTCACAAGGGGCTATGTCAAGCGCCAAAAATAATATGGTAATCAAGGAAACAATGCCAACACAAAGAAAACAACACATATTGAGATGAGCGTAAAACATATACACAATGGGTAAAAATATGGGATAATGTAATAAACGGGAAAACAAAAAGGAATAAACAAAGAGGCAACAGTATCAAAATAATACAGAATTTATTGGGGCAAAAGCTATAAAAACATACGGAAAGGTTAGTAAAAAAATAAAATGAGAGAACTCAAAAAGCTGCTAAAAGACCTCAACTTGGCAATTGCCAAAATTAAAGAGATTGACTGCAAGGTCAAGCAAGAGTTAAGTCTGCCATCCTTGAAGGGGACAAAATTGAAAAGGTGTCCACCAAAGCACTCATGGCCAAGATTCCAGACACCCCCAAAACAACAATTAAACGGCTTTTAAATGTCCAGAAGCACGTAGTGGAAGGCCTTCAATTTAAGTCCTTTGCCCTCTCCGCGCCGTCTGTCTGGACAGATGACCCAGAAATGTATGCCCACCTAAGACCCGCAAAACATATCTAAACAGATGACACTGAGCAGCAAGCACAACTGGTTACACCAAGAATAGCAAAGCCTGCCAAGGCTGTGGGCAAGGAGGAGACTGTAGAAGGTAACCTAAAATTATAATTGAAAAAATTTCCAAATACTTACCTTTTTTTAGAAGAAGTCAATAGTGAACTCCGCCGGGTCCTGGTCCCTTTTGTCCCCGCCACATTCCACGCAAACTACGCCACTCATGTGGCCAAGCAGCTTTTCTTGTCCCCCCTGTCTTGCAGGAGCTTGAAGACCGTATCCATGGGTCTTTTCTGATATTGCGGGAGGCATTGTCTGGGCTTACGCATGCCAAGGGGGCATCCGAGTGGGCAGTAACTGCCTACAAGGATGCCCAACTGGTCCGCCTGGACCTGGCATCACTCAGTGGAGTTTACTGTGTAAACTCCATTGAGCTTGTTTGGGACGTCCTGGTGACGCTCCCATTCAAGAATGTACCAGAGATGGGCAAGGCTCATGCAGCTGCTTGCTTCTGCTTCCTGGTGGAGCACACCCTGTCTTACCTGCTTGAGAACTTTGGGCGCGCGGTGAGCAAATTGGCTGTTGCAGACGCAAAAGCCGTAAAGAAGACCAAAATCCTCCTGGCAGACTTCAGGCTGGCCTGGAGTGCTGACAAGACAGGGGTCCCAGCAGCTATGGAGCTGAACTTTTCCATGAAAAAGCGCAACAAGAAGATTAGTGTGGTTTATAATAAACTGTGCAAGTTTACAGAAGCCTTTGCCCAGCAAAGGCTTCACCTCGTTGTTTACCTGGGGTTCCTATTCTACTTTGGGATGGGCGCGTCAGTTGAGGATCTGGACATGGTTCTTCTGGGGATCAACAAGGCTAGGCTCTCCCTGGATGGGAAGAAGGTCCCCCGGGTACAACTCAGTGGATCACATCATCCGGGACGCCCTGGTCCTGGCTGGTATCTACGGATTTGCAGCCCCGCCAGAAAAGCTGCTACTCCATTCCCACCCAACAATACTCCCTTTTACCAGCTGGCGTGTATATTTTAACCAGGGTGTATCCACCGTCCACAGTGTGGCGGTGGAGGTTGTGCACCACCTCCATTGTGGGGTGGGTACATACCACCAAACTTACTATAGGTGACCTTAATAAATTCTCTCTTCCAAATAATTCCATTGCAATTTATAATATTTTTATTATAATAAAATTTTCTAATTCTTATTTTAGCAAACAAGATCTGCAGAATATATCCCAGAGAAGGTCTTAATAAAAGCATAATAATATATTTCAATAAAATCTACTTCTGATTTGGACACATTACATTAACTTTTTTTGATTATTATATTTATTTTCCAAATGTGATATTAATGTGTTTGCATAATCCAGTATCAAGCGTTTGGGATACCCTTAGATGGCATAGTAAAATAATTTACAATAAAATAAATAAATTACTTACATCTATTGATGGATCTTCTGAATGTGATTGCAGGCGTAGAAACATCTAAATATAAAATGATAATTAATAAATGTTGAATAATAAATTAGAGAATATAAAAAAGTTGGACATGCTAAGCCTTTAATTGATTGGCTGTTTTGCTAGGCATGCAGGGATGAACAAATCAATGTGGCCATAAAATTTGGCCATGGTCCCAGCTGGGAGGGTATGGATCCCGGCTGCAGCAAATCAAACAGGTCCTCAGTTCCAGTTGGGTTCCTTGCTTGACAACTTGCTTGAGCCACCCAAAGACTTCCTCAATGGGATTTAGGAAGGGCAAATAGGCAGGGAGGAAGAGAAGGCGCATATTTGCCGTGGCCAATTGCTGGGGGCCCACTGCAATGCTTGTGTCAATTGATGGAAATTCTTCAAGAATATCAGCCACCTTGTGGAGATCAACATTGTTAACACAATTATGTTGGTGAAGCCCGGGCTTGTGTGCCTCAGGTGCTCCTGGACCAATTGGAGAAATGAAGGAAGGTCCGGCTATTGTGGTAGCCTAGTATCATTTGGTGAAGCTCAACCCCCTTTGGACCAAGGAGAGCCACCATTGCATAGGCTGTGGCGCGGACTGCAGCACGCTGAGCCACTCTGTCATTGGAGCCTCTGGGGACATAGCTATATGCATTGCGCATCAGCAAGGCAAATGTTGATTTGTCAATATAGTAAAATTTGACCATCCCCTTGGCTTTGAGGGCAGTGTACGCCTCTGCGTAGTTTTTCCGGGTCTCAATATTGGCTGGGCTGTTCTGATTGTATGGGGATACCCCGAGTTTTTTCCAGGAAAATTGCATTCCCTTGACCAGATGGTAGTAAAAGGAAATTGAGGCCTCAATCCCAAAAGCAGACTTGACCATAGCCTGTATATTTGCCAGTTCAAGATGGCAGTCCTGGGTGATCCACTGGCGGATTGCCCATTTGTGCTCCTTGGTGAGCATGGTTGACACACACAAGGATTTCTCCACGGCAAGGTCACAACCAGTATCAATGAACTTGTTGAAGGCCTTTGAGGCGTATTTAAGATCCACTCCAACAATGGCCACGGCCGCCTTGTAGTCACCCAATTCCCGCATTAGCTTAAGCAAGATGATGTGTTTGATTTCAGGGATGCGCTTCTGGGTGGGCTTTGTGGGTTCAGACAAGCCAGGATCCTGATTGATGACAGGCTTACAAGGCATGGGCACCTTGTTGTAGAAGGCTGCAACCTTTCTGAGCACTAGCTGTCCCTCATCAATTTGGTAGAACTGGGGCTCCTTGTCATCCTCCTGATTGCCATCACTGACGTAGGGCTCATAGCTAGTATCAAGTACAGGCTTTACCTTCTCCAGCATTGCTGACGGGACCAACTCTTGCCGGTACACAATGTCAAACACATACAAAGTAAGTTCTACCTCCTTTTTTCTAATCATTTTTGTTGTGGTGACCTTGGTTGGCTTCCGGGTCAGCTTTGGGACCCAAGGGTTGATTCTCTGCACCCTAGCAGCTTGTGCTCCTTGAACCAACTGTGTCAGTGCAGCGTCACTATGGAACTCTCCTCTCCTGCCTCCCTCTTGAGTAGGCACTTGTGTTGTACTAAGTCTATTCTTTGACCCGCAAGGGCAACTGCAACTGCGGCGCACAACGGGTGCAATGGTAGTCTGTTGTTGTGTTCCTTCCATTTTTAGAATTTAATAAAATATTAAATAAAACTTAATTAAGTTACTCTCTAATTTTAATTTTTGCTTTTATCTGTTTATGGATATTCAATTAATATTTTTCCCACCCAATATCCCAATTATAGATTTTTTTATTTCCTAGTTAGTTGTTTTTGGTTTTACAACGCCCATTTTAGAATACTCAAAAAAAATCCACCCATTTTCCTAGATTTTACTGCCAAATTCAAACACCCAACACAATTTTTTAAAATTTATGTTTCAGATCTTGTGTCTTATTTTAGATACCTTGGTATCATTCATGATTACAATCCATTGTACACATTGGATGAGTGATTTTGTTTACATTGTGAGTTGCTATTATGTTTTGTTTTTGGATTGAGTTTTGACACACCTTGCTTGGGTGTATTTTGTCACCAATTCACATAGTAAACATATGTACACCGGAAGTCAACTCACACCATTTTTTTGTGAATTGATGTATTTTGGATTATATTTTCAATGGTTTTGCTTTGCCTGTGAGCCTTTTGTTGCTGTGTTGACCCATTTTGCCCATTAACGCCAATAAACCCTGTTAACAGATATATATTTTAACCTGAGAGTTGGATTTTGTTTAAATCTGAAGAATTTTTGCTTGTTGCCATAGCTTTAAAACTACTGTATTTAATTTTTTAAAAACCAGCCTTAAGGGAATTTGGCCTAAGAAAAGGGGAAGTCATATAAGAGAAGTTGACTAAACAGGTGCCAGAGGCAGATACTATTTAGAGCTTTTAAGTCTGAACACTTACTGGGTTTTAAACTTAGTAGAACTTCATCCCCTAAGTAGTGAAGCTGGTTCTGGTGGCCTCCAAATAGTAGTTAGCCCACAAGAGTCTGAAAATGGTTGCAATTCCAGAGGTTTTCTAAGGATTATTCTTTATGTTAAAAATAATATCAGGCACCTATCCAGTTTTATAGTATTGAGAGTAGGGATTTCCCCCATATATTCTATCATAATGTTAGGCAAGAAGAGCAGTATAGGAAGCAATGCAGACAGTTCTCCAAGAACTAAACCCCCAGTGTTAAGTAGACCAGAATTTCAAGAGGACTCCCATTGACTCTAAAAGGAAAGAAAATCCTAGGAAATAAGTTTGGGACCCTGTTTTAAAAGCTATACAACCCAGAAGAAATGACTCAGGCAGATTTGATGGTTCATGGAGCTAATACTAGGATGCTAGTTGAAAAGGTGTTGGAGGAGTTTTCAAGGCTTTAAACTAGGTACAAGGCACTAGAAGTGTAACAGTTTCACTTGAAGAATAACACCCAAATCCAGTTGGTTCCTGGCATTAAACCAGGACACTCTTGCTACCTCCCAGGAGCAGGAGTGCCACACCACCTCTATCAATACTCTAGAGAAAAGCACTAGGCAGCTATTGATCATACAAAATCTTAATGAATCTGAGGCTGAGCAGTCTCCTTGCATCAATATGATATACTCCAAAAATGGTGGTTCTGTTCCTGAGGCAACTCTTCAAACCTACTTTCAAACAAGTGTTTAATCCAAAAAAAACCTCTATCATAGCTTCTTTTCTTCTATATATGAGACTACAATGTGATGGCATCCAATGAAATCAAAAGTGAATCTGTTCTTACTTTGACTCTACCCTACCTGTAAGGGGGAGTTGTCCCCAGATTTTTATAAATACCTGAGAAGAGATGAAACAGAAACTTATCAATGAATTTAGTTGGTACCTAAGGTTTGAAGTGAAGAAAGATGTATTTATGCACATTGCCTTCAAGCCTAAAGAGACACTAGAAATTATTCTTGTAGGCTTTATGTAGAAGATCAAAAATGATAAATAGCTGTTAGTTGAACCCTCATGAAGCCTACACTGCTTGTGCCCAAGCCCTCAATGTTAACCAACTCATGTGTCTACGTTTCAAGGCACATAAGGCTATGTTTACCTCCATGAAGAGCATTAAGACCCTCCTTCAGGAAATTCATCTTACTCACTTTTGTTCTTTAGTAAGAGAGAATCATACATCCTCTTCTGCTTTCATCACCTACTGCTCCCCTTGTATCTTAACTATGGATGCTTAAAGAAAACTGTATGGCAGAGATGTCACAGTTATGACCAATTAGGTCATAACTTGTGCATCTGTACCAACCCTCACACTCAAAGGGCTAAAGCCTGGGATCAGGCGAGAAAATATAAGTCAACCTGGAGGTAGAGACACTCTTGATTGAAAATCAATCCCAGCCCCCCTCATCCTCCTCTTCTGCTGATGACCCTAACTCACAAGATCCTCACATTATCCTCATGTTCTACAATATCTCTGATGACTCTGAGGAAGCTGACACTTATGGATATTTTGTTCTGTCTGTGCCTGATAATGTAATAAACCATTAAAAGTTACGCTCTTGAAATACCACTACAACCAACTGGTCTTTCCCTAAGGCCAAAATATTTGTGGCACACCTTTATTTTACATAAGCTAAGAGAGTCTAATCTTGACAGAGTCTTTATAGGAGGCTGCCAAGGTTGCTGATGCTACCTTTAATGATGTATCAATAACCCTCCCTCTTTAAACAATTTACAAGAAATTTCCTAGGATTTTCTGTATGATCAGAAATGGTAAAAAGAGCTTACAGAAGCCCAATACGTCTTAGTATTCCTCCCCTTTTTGAAAGTACTACTTTTGCATTTAAGTATTCATCCAAAAAGATAAAATTAATGCTGTTCTTGATGCAGGTTACCTAGCCAATTTTGTCTCTTCCAGGATTGTCAAAAATCTCAAGCTGGCTCATGAACTTAACTATCATCAATAATATGGATCTTCTGGATTATTTATGACTTGAACCATTGGCACCTATTATTCTCTTCCCATGAGTTTTGGTAATCTGGGTTTGCTTTGCCAGCTGTGGTCTTGGAGTATTAGAGCTATGAACTTTTGGTTGTCACCCAGTTTATTTGGGAATAAAATATAATCATCAGCCTTAAATATGGGTATATCTCCATAATTTGGTATGAAGACCCCCTTATCTTTAAAGAGCCAGTTGAAGCCCCCAGAAAGTGTCTCAAATTTATGTCTTTGAATATTTTACTAAAATACACATATTAAGGTACCATACACACTCTTTTAATATGAAGTGCCCTCCCATTACCTGTCCTGACTCCAAAGGAATTCCTCTTCTAACTACCTTGGACATAACCATCAAAGCTGGATCTTATGTAGTCATTGAATCTCAGGTATCATATGAGTTTCCAGGACACACTTTTATGGAGCTATATTTCCTTTCCTCCTTGGGGCAAACTGGGCCTTACCTATGTCCTGGGATCATTGACTCTTCTTATAAAGACCCAGTTCAGCTTCTGATAGCTAAACTAACCCCAGATTCCAACAATATTTAGAGAAGAAAGGTTATGGGACTTTGTCAGCTGCTCAACACCCCTGATGTTCTTTCATTTCTTTCCTTTAGAACTTACAGTGATTTAAATCTACCTAAGATGAACCCCAAGTCTTTCATTTGTTTACTTCCAAAAATTTACCTCAACTATCCCCTATTCAGCTGAAGGAAGTTTATGGATTTCTTAATCATTTTGAAGACATCTTGGCTAAATATTGTACTGACTATGGGTTGGATAAAGATTTCCTAAACCAGATTGACACAGGAAATGTTCCTCTTTTCTATGCTAAACCCTATAGAAGCAGCAGATTTGAAGACACAAGTCTTAAAAGAGCTAAAATAATTTCAATACACTGGTTTTTGCCCCCTCACAATGCACTTGGGCCTCTACTTTACTAATCCTTAAAAAAATAATGGTGGTACCTGCATTTTTATAAATATCAAAGACACAACTCCCTAAAAAAGAAAGATTCCTATCCTCTCCTGGGCATTGATGATTCTTTACACTGCCTCAGGGGTTATAAGTTCTTTTCAGTCAAGATTTTGCCTCTGTTTACTGGCAAGTTGACATCTCCTTAGAAGATAGACAGAAATCTGCTCTTTTTACTTCTGAATGATTTTTGAGCCTAATGACATGCTTCATGTACTTTAAAATACACCTGCCAATTTTCAAAAAGCCATGGACTCTACAATATAAGATTACAGCTCTCATGTGTGATGGTCTATTTGGATGACATCACTGTATTTAGTGCCACATTGAATGATTATCTGGCTCACCTTAAAGAGGTGTTCATCAAGATCTAAGAAGCTGGACTAAAGTTGAAGCTGTCCAAATAAGCCTTCTTCAGAGATTGTCTGGAATTCTTAGGGCATGAAGTAACCCAGACTGGGATATGTCCTGTACCAAGAAAGTGGAAGCCATTGATAAGATGCTCCTTCTCACTTCTTTGAGAGAAGTCCAAGCCTTCTTAATCATGATGGGTTACTACAGACAATTCATCCCTGACTTTGCCAACATCAGTCAATCACTAGTCTAGTTATTAAGAAATTTTCCTTTTGAATGGACAGCCAGTCAAAAAAAGCCTTTGGGACTCTCAAACAGAAACTGAAAAAGGCCCCTATTCTGGTATACCCTGATTACAACAAGGAGTTTATTCTATAAACTGACGCTAGTGACCTTGCTATTGGTATAATCCTGGATCAACTTGATGACAAAGATGTAGGCCACTCAGTAGTTTATACCTCCAGAGTCCTGAACAAGCAAGAAAAAAACTACAGTGTGAACAAGGAGTGCCTAGCTGTGCTCCACGCTGTCAAGCAATTTTGCCACTACATCTATGTTACACACATCACTGTTGTCACAAATCATGCCTCTCTCAAATAGTTAAAGCAATTGAAAGAACCCAAAAGACGCTAGGGTAGATGGGCTCTCTGTCTAAAAGGCTATGACTTTGCTGTAAGTCATTGTCCAAGCATATAACATCAAAATGCTGATGGACTCTCACAAATGCCTATCATGGCCCTCCATCCTGTGGAAGCTGATTGACTATAAAAACTGATTGGTCATCCCTCAGCATAAAACTCTGAGACTGAAGACAACTGTTTAGCCCTACAGAAGTTGTCTCAGGACACCCTTGTCTGCAATTAACAACTATTCAAGAAGGTTCAGCAACAGTACCTTCCCTACATACTTCAAGCCTATGGCTGTCCTTTATCCTATAAGCACATTGAGAGACTGGGTATAAAGAAATAGCCAAAACTTATTATTGGCTTCATAAACACTATTACTGGGAGAACCTATGCCTGTTGATTCATAATGTTCTTGCTAGCTGCCATGATTGTCCACTACAGAGGCCTGCACTGCCACTCATGAGTTTAAACTGGTTCCCCCTCAACACGCTTTCCATACCATCAGCATCAATGCAGTGGGTCTCCTTCCACAATCCAGAAATGGTTGTCAGTTTATTCTGATTGCTGTGGATCACTTCAGCAAATGGGTAGAAGTTAGACCTACCAAAGATATCAAGACCAAGACAACTGCTTCTTTTCTCTTGCAAGATGTCTTCTATTGCCATGGATACCCTACAGTTCTACTCTCTGGTAATGGGACCAACTTCAACACCTGCTTAGTAACCTCTGTAGTAGAAGTGCTAGGAACCAGCAACCTCCAGAATTAACTCATACATAATGGAACATCCTCCATGTCAACAATTCCAAAAATTGTTTTTGCTTTATCTTTTATAATTTCAATTAAAAGCTCAAAAAAAATCAAACATTGCTTCTATTATCATAGTTAATTATTTAATCAAGAAAAAATAATTCTTAATATTGAAAATAAGAAATTTCTTTTTTGAGAATTTTAACATGAAGGATTTTTCATTCTGTATGAGTTAATTCTGTAGGTTGCCTAGGAACCCATCAATTCTTATAAAACCCTAAAATCTCTCCATCAATGACATAGTAGAACAAGCTAACTCTAATCTAGCATCTATTATAAAAAACTCATTATCTATAATGCTTCCAACTTTGAGCCTTATCTACCCACTACTCTGTTTGCCTACTGTCTTAGATGACACAGAGTGACTGGGTACTCCCCTTCTACATGTTTTATGGGAGAAAATCTACCACCCCCTCACTTTTAGGGATCCCCCTCCTAGCCTCTGAATCTGCCCCTAAACATGAGGATCATATCAAAGAGCTAGTTAAACATATAATTGATATTCAGGCATCAGCTTATGTCTCTATATATAAGACTAAGGCTCCAGATATCTCTCCTAACATCTCTGGACGTTTCCCATTACCTGAATTTCAATTGGGAGATCATTTTTTGGTAAAAAAATTATTGGGGAAAAATTGGGAGGACAAAGGGGGATCTCTATCTAGATTTGCCCAATTTCAATTGGAAAGTTATGTCCTATATTACCAAAATTTAGTATGAGGACAAGCACATAAGTTGAACTCTCTATGGATTGGTTCTTTGGAAGTTACTTTCAAACAGGGCTCTGAATACAGGGTTAACCTGTTGCTTTAAGATTCCCCTTTGCCCATGTATATGTCAATTTCTCTGCAAGTATACCCTTACAGGCCAATCTAGATAGGGGTGATGCTATAAATGGCTATAACCATACTATTTGATCCTGCCTATGGTGGTTTTGCATTTTGAATAGGTATAAGATATCCTTTCCTTTCCATTCATAACTCAACATTGCAAGAGCTCCACAAGAGACACTGATCATATTTACCTTCCTGTTTTGTACCATGTTAATCTGCACTCCAGGTGAGCAGGTGAGCAGTGATCTTATTGTTCTGGTGTTGTTTTGTGATACTTTGATTTTCTATAAATAGCACTCCTATTCTTAAATAAAGATTAAGTTCCTTTCAAACTTTTGGTGTGTTTATTCAGTTCTTCTGTACCCATACTTTAGCCAAGCCCAAAGAACTTATCTAATATTGGAATTTTCTTGTGTTATAGTTGTGTAAATTAAGTCCAAGCTTAAAAAAAAAGTTGTGGGGATAAATTGCCCAGACTAAAATCAGGACCAGGAACAAAGAAGTGCACTGAAGCTTTAAACCTACAAATCTACAAAGGAAGGGAATAAAATGTGAAACAAAGATAATTGATGACACAGAAAACAGGAGGTGTAAATGGACCACCAAGAAGAAATGGTTGCAAAATAAGGGATACAAAGCCTGCTGGTCCTGTGTCAAGACTTTTTGTGGCCACGCCAAGACAGAAGAGGCCATGACCTGAGAAGGGGGTATTTTTGACCCCAAGATAGCTTTCATAGTTTGGGGAATGACTTTATTGATAGCAGGTAAAACTATCTGAAAACAAGATTTCAGAGGGAAAATGTGTGGTACTGTAGCTCAACTGGGAGAGACAAAATGGAATCTGATTGGTAAGTCAGAAATATTTTTTTACCACTTGGTTGGAGACTGTTGTGAATACCGCTATTCACCATGTATTGATTTCACCTTTGGTGGGCCATTTCAAAGACAAATCTCTCTTTTGCTTTTGCCTCTCAAAAGGAGTTGATGACTGAATCAGGAAATACAATTGTTTGGTTTCTTAATCCTGCGCAACTCACTTGTCCCACTCATGCTGGTGGTGAGTGATCCTACTGTCCTGGTAGTGTTTTGTGGTATTCCTAACTACTATGTATTCCCTTTCATGTTCACCAATAAAAATTAAGTTCTGTTCACATCTATGTCTTTGTGTCTTCAGTACTTCCACGCCTCTCTCTAGCCACAACTAGTAGAGATTATTCTTCCAGGGCCGCAAGGTAAACACATAGCCTTCCCTGTCATCTAACCAAGACTTAGTATGAATCCAATCCTAAGGTTAGGATTTCCCGTTTTTCTCTGTGTCGCGCCTCAGAACACAACAGAGACTTCAGCCAAAGCAGTGATGACATCATAATTTAATATTTTTGGGCAACTGATTGGTTGACCGCCAAGCGCCACTGGGAGTGATATCTCATAATCTTTGACGCATAATAATTCAGAAAAAATTCAGGGAGATGCAGATTAATTCCTTCATACTCAACAGGGGCAGCTTTAACCCATTTTTTGTCAATTACTAGATTTAAATCATCCAATACTATCAAGGGTTTTGCTGCTTTCCTGATCCTATTCTTTTTCCTTGGGTGATCTATCCCAGGCAAAAATGATACTATTGTGACATCCTGGGCCTTAAGGTGAATTCCTTATTCCTCCCCAAAGACTAATCACTGTGATGGAAATCACTGGATAATATGAAGCTGTTTCTAAATGATGGGGAATTACCACCCAAATCCACATAGAATTGATGATTAACCACCAATGCGGCTTTAAATATCTTTTTATGAAATTTTCAATTGAAACTCCAGGATTAAGTAGAAAAATCAATCCTAACCAGAGTAAGCCAAGATAAATGACCTGGGAAAGCATCAATGCATCTTCAGCGTAGAATTCTGGGCATTGAGAAGCAACAAAATTTTCATTTTCCAGAATGGGGGGAGGAGGTACAAAATTGGCTGGCATGAAATTAACATTTTGCGGCGCCAACAACAAAGTTCCAGATGCTGGGCCCCATCTTCCTGAAATAATTCTGTTCAGAATCAGATTGTACAGGTAATATTGCAACAACCTGAGAACAGGATGCATTTTTAAAATTTAAAAAAAGAACTTGGGATAATTGATTTTTATTGAGTAAATTTAGAAGGACTCAACTCTTAGAGTTGAAACAGGGAAAATTATTCAATATATATCAGAAAAATTGACTAAGCAATACCACCTGAGTCTTGATCTCCAATGTCTTTGGCATCTTCAAGTAAGTATCTAGTCCAGGTTGCAAAGAACCCTTATGTGACCAGTTTCTGACAACCATGCCAATTAATGAGCTTATATTGGGTGACCCTCATATTACGTCAATTTATCAACGTCAGTTTACAAGGGGGAGCTGGTTTCAGCTGGCAAACAGAAGCAGCCGTGACCCATTTTCGATTGACTGTTTGGTTTAAATCTATTAAGTTGGTCAATTTTGAATATAGGTTTTCTCGCCTTCTGTGCCTTCTTACTTGGACGGACAATACCCAGCATTATGGAACCTACTGTGACATTACCCTCTGCTTTAGCCCTGGGCACAATACCACCATCTGGGAGATGGGATAAAGAGAAACTCTTATGGGCAGGTGGGAGTTTCATTGCGGCAAGGGTAAGTTCAGGGTGACCAATAGCAGTGGGATTGCACTTGTAGAACTTGTGGATCATATCAGAGGAATTTGAACAATTGTAGTGGGGAACCCAGGAGTTTTCAGAATCAGGATAACCTTTCCAAGACACCAAATATTCCAAACGGCAGCAATTCTTGAGGGAAGCCATAATACAAATTTAACTTGTACTCAGGTTCTCCTTCCACAAGAATGGGTTGGGAAGAGGGGGTCTCTGTTCCTTTGAAGGGAGTAAAGAGACATTCATGGAAAGTGTGGAAAATCTTGAAAGCAGGAGGTAAATCCAGCCAATAGGCAGAGGGACCAATCTGACGTTCTACCTTGAAGGGACCAACTTGCTTGGGACCCAATTTGCGACAGGGAACCTTAAGTTTCATATTGCAAGCATCAACCATGACTAAATCACCTGGCCTGTAAGTTGGATCTTCCTGGCGCTTGCAATCTGTGTATTCCTTGTAAGTTGTCACAGCGGCGGCAAGAGTAACTTGGAGCTCCTGATGGACCCAATTCAATTCAGCGGCTTGATCAGTTGCAGCTTCCATGTTGCTAACCAAACAAGGACCCATGTTGGAAGAAGGTTTGTAGCCCACATTGGCATAAAATGGTGATACTTGAGTTGACGTGTGCAGGGCGTTATTATATGTGAACTCTGCTATGGGTAGATTATCACACCAGTCATCTTGTTGTGCATTGGTGTAACAGCGTATGTAGACCTCCAAACTTTGGTTTACCCTCTCTGTTTGTCCATTGGATTGGGGGTGGAAAGCAGTAGAGCGGCACAATTTGATACAAGGATTCCAGTAAAAGCTTCCCAGAACTGAGCAATAAATTGAGGACCACAGTCACTTACAATCTCCGTTGGGATGCCATGTAGAGAGAAGATTCTGTTCACAAATAACCTAGCGGTTTCCACTGAAGTAATTGTGGTTGAGCAAGGTACAAAGTGTGCCATCTTTGTAAAACAATTGACTACCACCATGATTGCGTTAAACCCATCGGAATTGGGAAGCTCACTGATGAAATCCACCAACACAGACGTCCAAGGACCTGCAGCAGGCTGAAGTTGGACCAGTAAACCAGTAGTCTTATTCTGACTGGCCTTGGATTGAACACATATCAGGCAATATGAAAACAAACACGGCTACCTGCACAGTCAAACCTTTCCAGGAAAACTGGCAGCGGATAAGTTCCACTGTTTTGTTTTTCCCTGGATGAGCAGCTGTTGGACAGGTATGATTAGGCTCCATGATTATCATCCCAAATAGTGCCAACAGGGACCCACAAGCAGCCTTGATGATATAGGATTGGACCAATTTTATGATAACCCTGAGGCTGACCTACTGGGTTTGCAAATGCTAGCTCCAATAGCATATCATAACCTTTGGACAAAGGTTGCAGAAACTTAACCTTGGAATACAAGTCCAGGTCTGTGCCCTCAGCTAAGGACATAGTGGCCAACGTAGCCAGTGGAAGTAATACAAAAGGCACCACAGCTTTGTCTGGAATCATAGTATGTGTGTTAAACTTGGCATCCATACTAGCATCTGGGAGATGTGAGGGATTCCTGCTTAGAGCATCGGCCAAGTGATTGTCATATCCCTTAATAAACTTGTAGCAGAACTTGTATCTTGTCAGATCACCATGCCATCTGGATTGGCAACCTGACAAAACCCTGGGTTGTTGATAATATAGAAGAGCTTTGTGGTCAGTTCTTACTACAAATGGATGACGTGCAAACATGAAATGGTGGTACCAATGCTTTAATGATTCCACTACAGCCAACAATTCCTTGTTGTAAATCATGTAGTTGCATTCTCAAGCCTCCATCTTCCAGGAGAAATACCCTACAGGTCTCTCAATCCTGTCACTAGCCGTTTGCAACAGCATACCAGCCACAGCATATTTAGATGCATCAGTGAAAACAACAAAAGAAAGCTCAGGATCCACATGTCTTAGCATTGGGGAGGACAACAAAAGAGCCTTGACTGCTGAGAAGGCACTTGCACACTCAGGCGTCCAGACTAAAGTTGTCTTTCCACTAGCCAAATATAAAGGGGCAGCCACCTCAGACAAGTGGGGAGTGAATTTCTTCAAGAACGTACATGTACCCAGGAAACTAAGAAGTTGGGATACCGTCACAGGCGTAGCATACTCTCAAACTGCAGCTTCCTTGTCAGGGGCAATGGTGTGGCCATCCTCAAAGATAATATTACCCAGAAAGGTAACATTACATTTAAAGAATTCACACTTACTCCTTTTGATGATCAAGTTTGCTTGGAGAATGCGCTCTACAATTGCCAATAAGTGGGCCTTATGGGACTCCTCATCCAGAGAAAACACCAAGATGTCATCCATATAAGTAATGGCACAAACACCTAGGAGATCTCCCAGGACTGAATCAATCAACCGCTGAAAGCAAGCTGGGGCATTCTTCAATCTAAAAGGCATTATGCAGAACAGGAAGATACCCTTCTTGGTTCTGAATGCTGTTAACCATTCTATTTCTTCTGCAATCCTGATTTGATTGAAAGCATTCAACAGATTAAGTTTTTAGAATACCTTGGCCTTCTCAACACATCTAGAGATCTGTGCTTCAAGAGGTAAAGGATAAGGATCCGGAATTGCAATGTTATTTAAATTCCTGTAGTTGACACAAGGACAAAGGGACCCATCAGACTTCTGAACAAACAATAACAGAGAGCAGATTGATAAAGCCTTCTTAAAAATGTAGCCTTTTGCCAACATGTCACAAGTCCACTCTTCCAAACATGCATCTTCCTTCAAGGTTAAAGAGTAAATAGGAGACACAATTCTGATCAGATCAACAGTGACCTTAAAGTCAAAGTCAAATTGAGTGTTCTTGGGAAGGACTTTGCCTCTGGTGGTGTCAAATGTTGCGGACCAGGGTTGCAAACATGCTGGTAAATCCAAACTTACAGGGACAGGGACAGGAAACAATTGTATGGTCTGTGATGATTGCTCTGATTCAGACATATCCAACAGCAGAATACAAATAGTTATACCCGAGGAGTGTTCCACCTGTAGCTCATTTTTCTCCAGTAAGGTTGATACATTATGATCTCTCCACCAACTTACTCCCAAAATGATAGGATACATAAGGGTAGGGCAAACAGAAAACCTTGCAGTAAAAGACTGGCCTGCTACTACAAAAGTAACTGGCTTCTTTAGCTGAAAAGAGGGAAATGTTTGACAATTTCCACCCCTAACTAGCATTCCCGGATGGTACTTGAGTTGTAGAAAGTCAGCAGTCTCCACACTCATAAAATTTTTGGAAGCACCTAGTATCTAACAAGATGGCTGGCTGATAGATAGTCTGACCATTATCAGTGCTACCATTAAAACAAGAAGTAACCAGAACTAGATTTATTTGCAGCAAAGGTAGCAATCTTGGCAGGGTCTTGTTTTTCATTGGCAGTACAGACAGCAGCTAAGGAAGCAGGATGCTCCTGGAAGCAACGCTCAATCATTTCTTGGACAGCAGCTGGAAGAACTGGGTTATCACAATCAATGGGAACAAGGGGCAACTCTTCGGACGTAATAACAGAAGATTTTGCAGGTACAACATGCTGAAGCATTGCCAAGGAACTATCAGGAACAGACACTACAGGGGCCTCCTTTACATCACTGGGTCTGTTCACCACCGCCAATTGTAGTTGAGACAAGCTAGGGGGAGAACAATCTTGGCTTTGGTTGGAAGAAACTACCAAGGAGCAAGGACCAGAAACCAAGAGCGCGCAGCAGGTTTATCCTCAATTACCAACATACCTTGTTTGGAAGTAGACGGATTTGAGACCAGAGAAAGAATTTGGCTTACCAGGGCCTCAGTTGTGGTTAACAAGCAATCCCAAACCGCCAAATCCTGGGCAGTCTGGTCAACTGCTAACCATAACGCTGAGAGTTTGTTCAACTCGGGAACATCAATTGTACGGCAATAGGTAAGAAACTGAGGAAGGAATACCAAAAGCGGAGCTGTACCCTGACAGAAGATGTACAGCTTATGATATACTTTGAGCTCCTCAATAGATACACACAATTTTTTTAACAAAGGGTATAGAGATGCACTCTCAGTTAAAACACGTGGATTGCGCTCCACCGCGGACAACAAACATTCTTGAGCATCTTCAGAAACCTTTGTCATCACATGATTAACTTGGGATTTGTGACTAAGGCTAGAGCCAGAATTGAATGATAATGCTGACAACACTTCACACAAAAATTCATCAGTGGGTGGGGCAGGAAAATAATACGGACGCCAAAATGACATGACGCAACAGAAATAGGAAACAGAGGATCCAGTCTCTACAACTGCAACCAGAGATGGAAACCAAAAATTAAAGAAAAATCCAAACTTAAAACTCAGAAATGAACTGATGCAAATAAACATGGTAAACACAGATATCTCAACGGAGCAGGAGAAAAGAAACATGAATTCATGATGAACTGCTTCCAAAAACTCAGATGTAGAAGAGTTGAGTAATGTGACAGAAATCACTGTATAATATGAAGCTGTCTCTAAATGATGGGGAATCACCACCCAAATCCACATAGAATTGGTGATTAACCACCAACACGGCTTTAAATATCTTTTTGTGAATTATTCAATTGAAACTCCAGGATTAAGTAGAACAATCAATCCTAACCAGAGTAAACCAAGATAAATGACCTGGGAAAGCATCAATGCATCTTAGTGTAGAATTCTGGGCATTGAGAAGTGACACAATTTTTATTTTCCAGAATGGGGGGAGGAGGTACAAAATTGGCTGGCATGAAATTAACATTTTGCGGCGCCAACGACAAAGTTCCAGATGCTGGGCCCCATCTTCCTGAAATGATTCTGTTCAGAATCAGATTGTACAGGATATACCGCAATAACCCGAGCACAGGATGCATTTTTTAAATTTTAAAATTAGAACTTGGGATAATTGATTTTTATTGAGTAAATTTAGAAGGACTCAGCTCTTAGAGTTGAAACAGGGAAAATTATTCAATATATATCAGAAAATTGACTAAGCAATACCACCTGAGTCTTGATCTCCTATTTCTTTGGCATTTTCAAGTAAGTCTCTAGTCCAGGTTGCAAAGAACCCTTGTGTGACCAGTTTTTGAAAACCATGCTGATTAATGAGCTTATATCAGGTGAACCTCATATTATGTCAATTTATCAACATCAGTTTACAAGGGGGAGTTGGTTTCAGCTGGCATACTGGAGCAGCCGTGACCCATTTCTGATTGACCGTTTGGTTTAAATCCGTCAACTTGGTCAATTTTGATACAGGTTCCCGGCCTTCCGTGCCTTCTTACTTGGATGGACAATACCCAGCATTATGGAACTTACCGTGACAATCACCTGGCTTATTAAAAACCCAATCCTACAGTTAGGGTTTCTCTATTGTGTCCCTTGGCTGTGCTTAAGGTAGCACACAGCGTTATACACCTCCAGGTGGAGAGATTTCAAGTGGGAGAAACATCTGGGCGGTTAAACATAGTAAGCACAAGCTGGACCTCAATTACAAGGATAAAGCATTGTTGTGGAAGTCAGACTTAATAATACTTACCTAATCAAGTGGATTGACACCTGAACTGAATTAAAACTCATGCTTCATAATAGAATCTGCCTATGAAAGGCCAGAAATGTTCAAAGGGATGTGTAATTATTGGTATCTAAGGCTAAACTGGATCAGTATCAAGCACGCCTTACAGATAGCCCCAAAAAATCACTAATTCTCTGCTTTCTAGTACACCAGGGGGTATTTTGGCATCTTTGATTGATCCCTCTTGGAAATAATTTCATTGAGAATATCTTAATTGCTGAGTATTAGGTGGCACTATTTCCATATCCCAGTATTATAAAAGGATTAAACATTTGAATCCTATGAGAAACAATACCTTTTAAGCCCATGACTGTCATGGATTACATTATAGTGAGTGCCTTATCATGATACTATATAATAACTTTCTTTAATGTCAAATATATTAACATTCTCTTAATTGAGCTTTATTTTCATTTTGCCATGGGCAGACTATTGTTGTAAATGTGCTGTTTTAGCAGAGTTACAAGGGGGAAAATATTTAGAAACTAGATAATATTCTTTATTGAGAGATAATAATTAAATAGTTAATGTGAGTCATGGATAAAATGAACATTATTGTGTTAATCACATGTTGGGATGGTGAAGGGGGTGGCTTGATCCTGGTAATGAGTCAAGCGCCAAAACAAAGTATCCATTGTAAGGGATCATCAGTTATTCATGCTACTGGATTTGGAAATTTGAGTTGACTTCCTAGTCTGGCTTTGAGTGGCTGGATAATTGGGTTGCAGGTCACAAACCTGCTAACTTGGAACCTTGCTGGAGGGTCAATCCTGCTGTTTTGAAACTATCAGGATTACATATTAGTGGGGAACAAGAACAGTGGAGTTAGAATCACCACCCTGAGTTGCTGTGCCACATATAGGCTTGCCCCTTCACAAGAAAATATGTTGAGGCCTCATTGCACTACCCCAAAGGGCTCTTCCTTGCATAAAATGTGCTTGCTATAAGCAGATTCAGTTTCTTTTGAATTTTTGGTCAATGTAGTAAGACTGAACTAACACTTATATAGCTCACATGAAAATGGAAGGTTCAAGGAGACCAACCCCTAAAAGATTTAACTTGCATCTTACAGTGGAACCTTGAAGTCAATTCATGCATCATATTTAGTAAGAAGTTCAACAGTATACACCACATTTTCAATGACATTTGTAACATTAAGATACTGACCAAATGCTCACAGTAGTGGTCCCCAAGAAGGGAATATTCTTATAACCACCTCCATCTTATTATCTGCTTTAATTTTCTCTTTTATTATTTTATTAAATCCCAGAATTATATAATCAGTACTGCCTAAACATTGCTAGGATCAAGTCATAATAATTTTGGCTTGAAATTGAAATATTTTCCCAATAATTTATTCCTCCCCAGTTTTCTACTTGCTTCCTCTCTGTAGGCTACCCCATTCCTGATATAGTTTGATTATTTGCTTATGTATATTTATTTATAGATTTTATATTAGCTGGGGTTCTTGAGTGGCTTCATATGAAATCTGCACTATCTATCTTGATTTCTGATTTTGCTAATAAATACAGCATGTGTTTTGGTTGTTGGTAAAGAAAATAGTTAAAAAAATACCTCTTGATACTTTAAATAATGGCGTAAACTCTGTGATTCTAATTACCTTTTCAATATTTTACTTTTATATGTGAAAAATATCTTGTATAGCAAAGGTGTCTGATTGAAGGTAATATGGTATTGGAGTACAGTAGTTTTTACAGCTATAAGGATAAAAAGTCAAGCCAGGCTGGGAAAAGCTTGGCTTGGATGGGAGAAACGTAAACTTAGCTCAAAGAGAAATTAAAATGCAACAAATCAATATCAATTAGCAATATATTGGGCTACCGTATTTGCGTCCTGAGCCCAGTTAATTTTTTTTTATCATGTGATCAGGTTTTTTTAGGCCAACCTGATTTTGTTTATTCACCCTGCTGTGAAAATCACTCCACACTTTTATCAATTTTCCTTATTAGTTTCTTTCTTATTGTCGGTTTAAATGGTCAGAGCACCTTAAAATGCTTTGAGGCCAAATTGTATCCAGTAGAATTTTCAGAATATGCTTCAATGCTTTTTAAAGATTAGTCAACTTATATTAGACTTTGTCAGAGGAAACCCAATTAGGCTTTTATGATTGCCAAAACGGGCCCAAATATAACTTCATGGGCAACATACAGAAAGTTGACCTGCAGCTGAATTCAATCCTGGCCACACCCTTAACTTCCAAACCATATGATGGGTTTTTAATATAGAATTTATTCCTCCCTTTAATATCTTAATTTCACTTGTTCTGTGTAAACACTGCAAAAAATAGTTAAACCATAAAATTGAGCGCTCAAATCTGGTTGCTGATTGCAGCAGTCTGTTCCATAGTTTTATTTTTCATTGTCACAAACTATGGCCCAGGCTGTACAGAATTTTTGTAAGCCTTGGTTAGAAGTGCATATATAAATTGATACCCTCACTGCACTCTTTGGTTTGAACAAGAAGGTAGAATCCAGTAGCTATCAGACTCATCAAGAGGTATTTAAAATTTTATGGGGATATGTTAGGCAGAGAAGATAAATCAAGTGAATATAAACTGCCAAGTGCCACTCTCTCTATCATGGAAGATTTAGAGGAGTATTAGGTTTTGGAAAAGTCTGGGTGCCAGGAGAATTTATAGTCAAAGTTGGTATTTTAGTTATATGATCAAGTAAAAGATATTGATATTGTAATCAGGAGTCCAAAAGCGGCTCCAGCTTTATTCACCTCAGACAGGATCTTTCTATAAGGGCCATATAACACTTTATCCTCTGTAAAAGCCTCATCATTTACCATCAGATCTATTGTCATGAGTATACTTCTTGAAAGTATACCAAATAAAATAAAGGGGAGGATTTAGAGGAGAATGATACTTTATTGATATAAATTCAGAGGGTTATATAGTATAATGAGAATCCACATACTGTCCATGTACATAATGGTAGTCATGGGGCTTTTCCAAGTAAATTTCCATTTAGGGCTCAAAAGGATTTATCCCTATATAGCATGGGTAGCTGATAAGAGTGCCATCAACCTAATGATCAATAAGGGGATCACTCAGGGAGGTACTTCCCTGAGAGGGAGCAATTTTAGATGTTGTGACATGCACAACAATCCCCTTGTGATCATTCTCAGTCTAGCCCTTGAATAAAGTGGTAATTTAGCTTGATTTTGTTTGTAAAATCAATGGGATCCAGTCAAGGCACCCTGGTCCCTGGCACTCTTTTAAAATTTATTTTTATGTATATCTTCTTGGATGTATATACATGAAAGTTTCAAGCAATAAGATATCTTGCTGTATCCTTGATTTCAGGTTTTTCTTGTGATACATTTCTCAATTGAAATAAAAGAACTGGAGTAGGTTGTAGTATAAATATGGTATATAGTGAATAAAAAGCATGATCTGGGGCTATAGCATCAGATGCTTATTTATAGAGAAGCATATTATTTTACTATTTATTTTGGTGAAGAAAATAGTAGTATGGGAAATGGGAATATCTGGGAGGGGTTACTAGGCTAAGCTAAGCAAGAGAACGTGCAGGGGAGAATATACTGAGCTCTTAGTGAAAAGGCTAGATCATTGTCGTAAAGCTAGCTGCAAAGGGTTGCTAATTTTTACAAACAGTTAGTCAGGGACCTAATTCTTGTTACTATACCTGTTGATGGTATAGTGGCAGCCTGTAAAAGAACAGAAGAATATAAAGGTGTAAAGACAAAAACTGGCGCTTATTATAATAGTATCACACTTATATAGTGTGAGGCGGGCAAATTGCCACCAGGGGCAGGGAGGCACAGACAGAAGGACTTCCCTAATGGAGGAGAGAGGATTGGCACAGCTGAAAGTCCCGCACAAGAGAACAACCGGTTCCATGCGGCTTTCTTTAAGGAGGTAGATATAAATAACTTTGTTGTTCTATTATTAATCTCAGAAGTAAAGCCTGTGCCTTATGTGCATTTGAAAGGCAAAATGAACACCTGTTTTAGAGGCGTTTTAAACATCATTAACCTTATTAAAATCAGGATGCAATAGAGCAATTACGTGATTGTTCTGTCGCTTAATCCCTAGGTGGACGACTTACGTCTAATCCATTCAGGATCTGCGACAATCATAATGATTTTTAATAGAAAATAAAATGGAGTCATGAAAGGGGCTTGGGATAATTGTTAAATATAAATCATTATCTTTAAAGAGAATTTTAGCAAGAGAATAAGCATATTTATAAAGTAATATATGGAGTAAATTCATAAGAGAGCTCAAGTGTGACGAGCAGCCTTGGTAGGCAAGGGATATTTAAATAACGATTGATGTTAATTGAACCTCGATAAGTGAGATGGAATAAACTGGGCTCATGTAAGTTGAAGTCTAGGACATTTGACTTGATTTGCTATGAGATTCGCAAGTGGATATTATTGAGATTAGTGCGGTAGGCATGTTTAAAACAGCTTAACCAGAAGAATTACTTCCTCCGATGGATTTTTTCTGTTGGCCCCTGGTAATCCCTAGCTATGACAGTGATTCGAGGGTTAGATTTACGAGCCCGTTTTTAGCTCTTGAATTTTATTATTTACTCAATGATTCAATTGTTGTAACCTGGAATTAAAAAACTCTTATGAACATATCTTAAACCTTTTATGGGGCGCTTAGAATTGCAGTGCATGTACTTTTACAAGTTTCAGAATATGACAAAAAATCATCTCCCTGACTCAACCATCCAGTTGCAGCGCATGAGAATAATGGTCTCGAATTTCTCCCTATACATGTAATATATGCAGACGTTAGATCATCCTTTTTTACCATTTGTTGTTTTCAGTTCAGATGAATAAAACAAATAAACCTGGATCTAAAAATATTTTTGGTGCGGTTTCCTAGGCTGACTTTTATTACCCCATGAGATATAAAATCTTATATAAACTCACTTTTCTGAGTCAATGTGATTGAAACTTGGAGCCCTAGTAGTTTCATATTTTGTACATAAGGGTGGATATATGCTCTGGTGTCAATTTATTAAGAAGGTAAGTAACATCCAATTTAAGAAATGTGCTGTTCTGGACCTGATAATTGGTCAGCCGATGTTTTTCTTGTGGAGCTGGATTGGGTTTTGCGCTGCCAGATTTTGCTCGGGGGCGGATGGATTTCGGTGGTAAACTTTGAAATTATTGATACGCCTTAAGATTTGCAGCCTCGATCTGTGCGAGTGATGTGCTCGGTTTCCGCACTTGAATCCTGATACTTCCATTGTAGGCAGTTGGCCTGGAATCCGATGCGATAAGGCTGACATCATTACCAGATAAGTTTAATGCCTTGATTAGACGCTAATTTTTAAATGTTCATTTTTAGAATTGTAATTAATGATTCTGTTTAAGTGCATCAATTGTAAATTTACATTGGAAATGCTTAACCCAAATATAGGGCGACAGGAAATCCATCAACTAGATGTTAAAGTTTACCATCTCGCCATAATGATACTTGAAATGTTTCAATCAAATAATTCCGACTTTGAAATTTCTATTGGTATGATGTTCCCTTTAATTTCAAATACACATCATAGATCACTTCTACATAGCATATCCATATACGCTTATATCCAATTACGGCGCCAAGAGTAGCATCAGAATGATAAACGAACCCCACGCTATGGATAAACCCGCATCCCAGTTACTTGTTGATAACCGGGGGTAGTTAAACCTATGATGCAATAATACAAATCCCTTTCTTCAATGAAATCTATATCAAGTGCTGAGACTGGCATTATTGACAACTGAATTAGGGGAAGGGGAGGCATTTAAAAAGCACATATCAAAATACAGCATCTTGGATCATGCCATCTCAAAAGTAATGGTAAATACAGCATCTCAATTTACGCGTCTCATATCATGCCACCTCAAGAGTAAAGTAAACATACCATCCTAATTTACTTCATACCAATCAGCAAAAAATATAAGACATGTTAATTTATTTATTGAATCAAATAAAAATAACCCCAAAAGAAATAATTAAATTTCATACCGACAAAAAACTCCTCAGACATCCAAACCTGCAATCTAAAGTGTGTCTGATTAAATGCAACAATGTTGTGCAAAGCTCTGAAGCCAGCAAATCCAAAAAAATGCTTTTCTGCTATATTTGCTCTACACTAATATCTTTACAAAAATTGTACAAAAAGAAATAAGAAACAATATAAAAGCTAATAGAAGAATAATAAGAGTTTATTGAAAAATAAGAGAACCTTTGGTTATCAGTGCCAAACCATAGTTATTAAAAAATCCTGTTACTGTAAATTCAGAACCTGAACGTAAAAATGCGGGATTGTCAAATCCTTGGTCCAAATTTTGAATCAATTTTGTGGGATAGCCTTTTTTAATTAAATTGATTTTTTTGAGTATTTATTTGAATTTTTAAAAATGCGGGAACTCATAGACACTTTGCAAAGTTCAAGTCAAACTGCATGTTTCCAATGGATGAAATAAATTAACTGGAGTCAGATTTGAAGCTTTCAAATCCCCCAACCATTTTCATTAAGTTTACTATGTTTTTTGGAATTTTGGGATTGTCAAATCTAAATCCCAAATTTCAATCACTTTTTAATGCCACTAGTAAACTCAAAATACTTGCAGGAACTGGAATCCAAATTTAACGTGCAGTAAGCACACTAGGAATCACCAACCCAAATCAAGAAGCTCCACTCTGGATAAAATCAAATGAAAAATCCAATCTCAACAGCCATGTTTAGACATAAAATGAAGGTAAATGAAAAATTTTCTAAACTGGAAATGATGCAATATTCTGCACTTTAAATCACTAATATAGCAACCATAAACCCATATAATGATATATGAGCTACCCTCCTGATGACGCAGAATTTTTTTTAAAAGTTTTTTGGCCCCCAGATTAGCCAGGGGCCATAAAATTTTTAAAAAATTTCAAGGAAGAAAGGAGAGGAAAAGATGAGCCATTAGTTTACTAACTATGTATTCATGTATTGCTACTAAGGATAATTGATTACAGTAGATTTTAAAAAACGCTAATAATAAAGTAGAATTATATATTACAATCTATCTTATCATGTTGTCTTTCCTTTGATGTGTTGATAATGTGCTTGCAATTAATTGGACAGCTTCACCTCCAGTTGCCTTGGTGATAGGAAATCAAGCCGCCTCCCCAAGACCAACTGTGGTTGCAGAGGCAGCTTGATTTCCTATTGCCAAGGCAACTGGAGGTGAAGCTGTCCAATTAATTGCAAGCATATTATCAACACACCAAAGGAAAGACAACGGGATAAGATAGATTGTAATATATAATTCTACTTTATTATTAGTGTTTTTTAAAATCTACTGTGATCAAGCATCTAAATTTTAGCTGTCCTAAAATAGAATAGGGTGATTTTTGAGAATGCCTATGATTCCTAAAAGAATCAGCACAAATCCACTCTATAGCTTTTAGCATCCTTTTTGAGACACCAATAAATTATAATTATTTCAAATTCCTTGCAATTATGATTTGAAACTTGGTTCTTGGATTTGACAATCCCATAATTTCAGATTCATTAATTTTTACATGATGTCTATTATTCAATTGAAATACAGGAAATCTCAAATTGTACATTAGAATCCCGCATTTCTGATTCATGTATTCCACATTTGGTATCTGAGTTTTGTCTTTTGTTAGTTGAGTTATCTGCTCGAGGGATTCGAAATTTGCCAATTTAAATAAATCAAAAAAAGTCAAATTAAATGTTTGATTTTATTAAATATTTTATTTTTCACTCAGCTGAGTTGCCCGCAAAAGTGATTCAAAATTTGGACCAAGGATTTGACAATCCCGCATTTTTACGTTCAGGTTCTGAATTTACAGTACTATTTTGAGTTTTGTTATTATTTTCTGCATAAAGTAATCATCTGAGACAGGTGGATGAGTTGCAATATACCCATAGTATGCCACATCAGTAATATTAATAGAAAAGGATTGAAGTTGTTTAAGTCTTCTATACTTCAAACACAGTGGTTTTCAAAGCTGTGGCGCTAAGCAAAATCAACTCTTATCTAAAAAAATGAAATAACCCAAGTCTATTGTTAATTGATATAAATACATTGATTTTTATTTTGTTTAAATCTGATTTAATTTTGCTTAGCACCACAGCTTTAAAACTACTGGATTAGGCCTGAAATGCCTTGTGGATATATTCATACTTGATCACAGACTAGATGTGCTGGGGAGAGTAACTTCAATTATTCACCTCTGTATAAAAAGGTGAATACAATAACTTCTGGCTCTTAAATCAAACCAATATTTGTTGAAATTGGGCTTCTTGGACCTAACCCTGAAGAAAAGTGACACAGCTGTTTCCATAATACCATAATATATTGCCTCAAACAACTGGGCCAAAAGCAAGGAAACTAGACAATCAGTTACCAGAGCTCAAGGGTTTAAACCTGACTACTGGCCAAAGTGGGTTAAATAGGAGCCTGCTCATATAAAAGCTCATCCACTAATATTTAATTGGCCAATTTAAGAAGTCAAAGTTTTCAGGTTATGTGCTATTATGTTGTTAGACAAAAGAAGTTTAATAACTTATTAGCAATGGATTCTGCTCCAAGTGGACTAAGTATAGCCAGAGTTAATTAATTATATAGGTACCCAATTAAGTTTGACAACTTCTTTCATATGAAGAAACTTAGTTTGTTCCCAGAGCATATATAGAACAAATATTTTTGATCAACTACTAACCTCTTGTTTCTCCTTATAAAAATATTTCAAATCATCAATAAACCATGCTTTATTTTTACCTATTAATAACCCCTGTCTATTTTACCAAGCTATATGTCAGTAAACCTGATTTTTAATTGGGTTATAATAGATCATTGGGAAAACTCTCCCTAATGTTGTAACTGTGCTGTTTTAGCAGAGTTACACGGGGAAAATATTTAGAAGCTAGATAATAATCTTTATTGGAAGATAGTGATTATATAGTTAATGTGAATCAATGGATATCAGGAACATAATTGGTGATCACACAGATGGATGAAAGAAGGGGGTGGCTTGATCCTGATAATGAGTCAAGCGCTAAATAGAGGTATCCACCGTAAAGGATCATCATCTGTTCATGTTGTTGGATTTGGTAATTTGAGTTGACTTCCTAGTCTGGCTTTGGGTGACCGGATAATCAGATTGCAGGTCACAAACCTGCTTGGTTGCAACCTTGCTGGCGGGTCAATCCTGCTGTTTTGACACCCCCCCAACTGAAGGTCGGCCTCCTCTGGGGGCAGGTTGTCAGGGAGGTCATCAGGAGCCCGGGTGCTGTATCAAATCAGTTGTTGCTTGGTGGCAGGCAGGGCAGCTTATTGTTGTTTCTGTCTTGCTTTGCAGGGTCGTAGGCAATTGTGGTGAAAGGTCTTGTCTTGCTTGCGTTTCCCAAGCCCTTGCACAAGGTAAGTGTTATTGTCGTTTACCTTTAGAATGATTGCTGGCCCTACCTTCTCGGGTTGTAGTTTACTCTTGTCAACATTCATGACCCAGACTTTGTCCCCAACTTCATATATATTGCAAATGGGAACAAGTGTCTTTTGTAAGTGTTCCTTTTCTTTGGCTGCTTGTTTGCTGTTGGCCTCTACTACTTGAGGATCTGAGCAAGGGGGGACTTGACTTGGAATTTCCAGTTTGGGTCCTGTCAATGCTTGAATGATATTTGGCTGTGTGCTGTATACCAGTTCAAGTGGGCTTTTTCCATTGGATCTGTTCACTTGGGTTTGGCACACAAGTAATGCAGTCAGTAGCTGCTTATACCAGTCTTCAGGTCTCCCGGCAGTGAGTTTGGCTAGGGCTTGCACGAGGCTACCATTAAGCCTCTCTACACGTCCATTGGCCTGTGGATGGTACGGTGTTGTGACGGTGTGTTTGACCCCATTTTTGGTGAGGTACACATTGGTCTCTTCAGAGGTCAATTCTTTGCTTCCATTGGTTATCAGGAGTTCTGGCTTTCCAAACCTGCTGATTATTTTCTTGCCATAAATTGTCAGACGTCGTTGCAGGTGTGTGTTTTCACCGCTTGGGCTACTGGCCACCTTGTTCCAAAATCAATGGCTGTGATGATGTATTTTTTGTTGTTGTGCTTCCCTGGCATGGGGCCCACAATGTCAAGAGCCCATAATTCGAATGGTAGCTGGTTTTGAATAGGAAGTACAGACTTAGGCGGGGTTTTCCTTTTGGCAAACTTTTTGCAGACCTCACACTGTTCTAACACTTCCTGGACATTGTGATATAAGGTTGGCCACCAGGCTTTATGCTTTAGGAATTTGTATAGATTTTAGCTCTTAGTATGACCAAGATCTCTGTGGTAGCAAAGAATGGTATCAACTTGTTGATGTGTGGGGATATAGGGAATGGTTGTGCCATCTGACATTTTTCTGTGAAGAGTCCCGTATACGTCAGCAAAGAGATGTTCATTCTTGATGACTGTTACTTTAGTGATATCAGTTGTGCCTGCAGGGAACCCTTTGTCTTTTGTACGTAGCACTAGGAGAGGCCAGTCTGGGTCAAGCCCATTCTCTCCCCTAGATGTGCAGACATACAGACGGGACATGGAGTCTGCCATGGCAAGCTTAGCCCCGGGCTTATATTGGATGAGCATGTTAAACCTTTCTAGTACTTCCATCCACCGCACTTGGCGGTGTAAAGGTTTGCTTGTGTCTTGAAATAGATGAGCAACTTGTGATTGGTTAGTGCTGTGAATTCTTCCTGTTGTTCCAGGTAACAGCGCCATTTGACTAGGCAGTGTACAATGGCCAGGAGTTCTTTGACGTGGATTGGGTATCAACACTTGCCATCCTGTGACGGATCCAGGCCTAACCAGTCCATCCTGCCATTATCCTGCCCTTGACTCTTATTGCTGTTACCTTCCTGGGACAAAGCTTTGAGGAGCTTTGCCTCCAGGGAGGCAATTTTCTTGGATAACACTTTATTGTCATCCCACCAACGAGCCATGATTTCAACGCTTTTTTCCTCTCGTGCTCTCAACACCTCAATTTCACAATTTGCCATCTCTTTTACTTGTTGCAAGATTTCATCCCATCCTACCAACAAGTTCCAAGCATTCCAAGCATAAATTTGGTTCCCTTGGACGGGAGTCCCTTCCTTTGTGAAGTAGCTGGAATACAGCTGTTCAAACACAGCCTTTACTTCTACTAAAGAGTCAGCAGGAACAGTCTTAGTGACCTCCAGGCTGGTCCAAGATTCTTCCAATGTACTTGTAGGAACCTCCTTTATTGCTGCAGAAGTTTCCACACAAAGGACACCAAACTTTGCTCTCTCAAATTTTAACAAAGAAGTTATGACAATTGAAAAATAGGTGAGGGGAAAGCGTCAAAACCAACAATGAATATATTTTATTAATGTTTAACTGTTTTTGCTTATATACCATTTGGGGCATACACGGCTGAAAACCCCTCTGGTTCCTGAATCAACCAATGATTTGCGTCACGTGGTCTATGACATTCAAGTCATCCAACATGGATCTTTACCTGAAAGATCACCAATAATTCTCAACCTATGAGAATTGACCTACAATGGGAAGAAGTCACCTGACTCCATTCAACCCAATGTACCAATTTGACATGGAGCTTCCCCAGCTCCCAGCGCCAAAAACCTGTGGATTGCACATCTTAAACTCAGCTATCAGTGTTCCAACTGGGAACCAGCTGATCAGACCTGAATTCCTAGGCATCCTTGCCTTTATTTAGTTATTTTTGCATTTAATGGTTTTTTGCCTTTAAAACCCATTAAACTGCTTTGAAACTCAAACCAGGTGCCATTGCGGCGCCCAGCAATTTTCCCAGGCGGCGCCCCAGCGCCTGAGAAAATTTGATAGCGGCGCCTCTAACCAAATAAATTTGCCGACATGGCGCTTTTAACCCAAATTTTGGGGGTTTTCCCATGGTTAACCTTTACCAAACTTCTTAACAAAGTCAAGGCCATTTTAATATAATTAAATCCTCATTAATTATATTCTGTATTTATTAATTTATCTTCCTGATTAACTAACCCATTTTGAGACGCCTAGTCTCCAAGATTGATTCAGCTAATCTTGCCTCAATTCTTTTAGTTAGCCTAACCTAACTAAACATCCATATTCAGTTCTTTTATTAAACATAGATATCCAGTTTCCAGGAACCTTTCCCTCAAGAATTCCAAACAAACCTATCTATATGTAATAAACAGCAAAAACAGAACATCTTTATATTTTGGAGCATTTATTTGGCTAAAGGCTCAGCAGTGACTGTAGTACAGTCACACATCCATCAGTTTGCGCAACTTGTAGGCTATGGGCAGGAAGTCACTGTCACTATTCTTAATTCATAGTACTCCCCCAATGGATGCATCTGAGGCATCAGCTCCATCTGGTACTCTCCGTCTTGTTTGGGATACTGTAAGATGGGAGCTGTCATGAGCTTTTCTTTGAGAGTCTAAAACAGAGGTCATGTGAGGGGTCCATATGAAATTCAACTTGGCACCTGTTATGGTGGACAAGGGGGCAGTCAAGACGCCACAGTTGGTTATGAAGCGTTGTACATAGGCCACCATTCCCAAGAAGGTGCAGAGTTCTGATTTATCTTTGGGAGATGGCATCTTGCAGATGGCTTGTGTCTTCTGACTGTCGGGTTTGATGCTGTCTTTTGAGACTATGTGTCCCAAGAAGGGTAGTTGCTCCCGGAAGAACTGGCATTTGGAGGGCTTGGTCAACAGTTTGTACTGTGCCAAGGTTGCAAAGACTTCCTATAGGTCTTTGTGGTGCTGTTCCACCAAGGGGCTGTAGACAATAATATTGTCCAGATACACTAGGGCGTGTTTGCCTATGTATGGCACAAACTCTTTGTTCATGAAGATTACAAAGGTGGACAGGGCATTGGTCATGCCAAAGTTGAGTACCACACATTTGTAGGAACCATACTTAGTGCAGAAGGCTGTCTTGGGGATGTCTTCCTCCTTGATGCAAATCTGATTGTAGCCTGCAGTTAGATCAATCTTGGAGAAGACAGTGGCTCCTCCCAAGGCGTCAAAGAGATTGTCAATTAGTAGCAATGGGTAACAATTCTTAATGGTGACTTTGTGCAAGGCGCGGTAGTCTGTGACCAGGCATAAGGTACCGTCCTTTTTAGCCACAAAGAATACGGTGGCCCCAAAGGGAGACTGTGAGGGGCAGATAAGTCCTTTTTCCAGTGCCTCCTTTAGATAGGCGCACAGGGCATTGTCCTTTTTTGGGGTCATCCTGTAAATGTGGTATGCCTTGGGTACAGCCCCCTTGAGTTGGATAGAGTGTTGGATGTGTTTCTTAGGGGGTAGCCCAGGTAACGCTTCCTTAAAGATTTCTGGGTGACAGGCCACAATGTTGTGATCTTGCGGTGTGGAGGTGTCCTGGTGGTCCTTGGAGTTTATGATTTCATACTGGCAGGAATCCCAGTCAATTGCTTTCAGGTTTTCCTTCTTGTCCAAAGTATCCGTGATGCGTACAAAGACGTGGTTGCGTAGGAGTTGGTCTACAGAGTCCAGGTAGATCTGATGGTTGACACCTTCACGCTTGATGGTCAACACTGAGGTTGCCCAGTCCACGTGGGGGTTGTTTTTCCATAACCAGTCTAGTCCCAGTAAAATGTCAAACTTAGGAAAGTCAATGACGGGACCTTGGATGGTGGAGTGGAGGTTCTCAAGCATGACAGAGAAGGGGGCAGTTTCCTTTGTCACAGCAATGTGGTGTTCATCAGCCAGGACCACGTTTTTAATCTGTGAAGGATTAGTGGCCAGCTTGAATTTATCTACAAAGCTGCTGTTAACTAAAGTTCAATCTGCGCCCAAGTCCAGAAGTTCTCAGCCTGTGTAACTGTAAAAGCAGAAAGGGTAAGACATCAATTTATTGGGATGTCTGGCATTGGTGTATAGTACCGGGTCTTCTGAGGGTACTTGGATCAATGGACATTGGTCCACATCCTTGGGTTGGTATTCATCATTGGGCAAGTCAGGGGTTGCATGGGGAGAGCTTGGCTTGCTTAATGCTCTTCCTGGGCTTTTCCCTCATCTTGGTTGCCTTGGGTGGCGGTGACACGGAAATGGGTACAATTTGACTGGCTGTTATTTCCATTCCCATTCCCATTTCCATTTGAACCCGTGGGTTTAGAGGTTGTTGTTGTTGCTGTTGTCTCCAGAAGGTGGTTGAGAGGAGCGCCTGCTTGGATGGGAGTCCTTGGGCCTTTCTTGTTTCCTAGTCTGTGCCTTGTGTAGAGCGTTGGATGTTTGTTCTGCTTTTTCTGCTTTGCAGTAAAGGCTTTGCAGGTTGGTTACCTGGTCCAGATTCACATGTCTCATCACGTGCAAATTAAGGGCGTCGTAGTACATGAGGTGTGTTGCTGGGGTGTCAAAGGCCATGTTGGATGGGGAACAGAGACAGAGTTCCTTGTAGGCGCGGGTGAGTTCTTTAATGGTGCCTGTCTGGGTCAGGTTCTTTACTTGATGTATGATCATGAGCGCTGTATCCTTAAGCACAACCCTGCCAAGAAGTCCTGTTTGAAGGTGTTCCAGTTCTTGTCAGTGTGCTCTTTGTGCCACTTGTCACACCAAGTGCCAGCGTCATAGGTCAGGTGAATGGAAATCTCCGCAATCCAGATTTGCTGTGGGCATTCCATCTGAGCCAGTTTGCTTTGAGCGGACTGGATCCATGCAGCAGCGTTGTCGTTGTTGGCCCCAGCAAAGGGCTCTAAGGCGGCGCTGCAAAGTCTTTGTGCAACATAGGCGGGCATGGTGGTTTTGTCAGCTGGTTGCGGCATCAAGGAAGGTGCCTGAAAGAACCCTTGGGCAGACAGGGCGTTGAAGGCGGGTAGCGGGATCACCGTGTTTTGGTAGAGGACAATACCATCAGTTATCTCGGTACCAGGAGTATACGGAGTCCAGTTGGGCGGGAGGCCAGACATAATTCTGTCAAGGATTTGTTGGCTGTGGCATGTGCAGGCAACAGGCAGAATTTTTGAATATAAGGTAGGATGGAGAGCCTACCTGTGCTACCAATGTTGTAACTGTGCTGTTTTAGCAGAGTTACACGGGGAAAAAATATTTAGAAGATGGATAATAATCTTTATTGTGAGATAGTGATTATATAGTCATAGTGAATCAATGGATAGCAGGAACATGATTGGTGATCACAAGGCTGGATGGAAGAGGGGGGTGGCTTGATCCTGATAATGAGTCAAGCGCCAAATTGAGGTATCCACTGTGAAGGATCATCATTTTTTCATGTTGATGGATTTGGTAATTCAAGTTGACTTCCTAGTCTGGCTTTGGATGAAAGGATAATCAGATTGCAGGTCACAAATCTTCTTGGTTGGAACCTTGCTGGCGGGTCAATCATGAGGTTTTGACACCTTATTTCCTCAATGTGATACTCTCTTGAGTTTTATTAGTGGAGAGCAAAAGACAATACTGTTTTCATACAGTATTAATTCCTATAGTAAAACATAGGGACAACAAACTATGAACCATATCCTGAAGTAGGAAGAACTGTCCCAAATTCTTTGGGCTTTGGGCCCAGTCAGGCTTGCTACTTCTGCAGACAACAAAGTATTCTGTGCCGCAGGTTACACCAAAGTTACAGGTTTTCTGTGCTTTCCTAATGTTCAAAAGTCTTAGGATATCATCTGTTGGATGATAAAATACCACAGTCCGTAGATTTTCTGACAATATCTGATTAGCACAAAAAATCATGTGTGCTTTTAAAAGCTTAATTGAATCTATGTAAATATCACACTTAAATTAAGCTTCTGTAGAAACGTTGGATCACATTGAGTTTCCTACTTCTCATGATCTAAAGCTGGATATGAGTTTTTGTTAAAATCTGAACTGTTTTCCCTGAGAATTAGAGGGGGAGTAGATAACAGGATAATGAAGAAGCATTATTCTGGTTACCAGGCTCAAGAGAAGGTGTGGGCTTATTTTAAGATTTTTTATCATCCTTCTTGGGTGAGACTGGATGAGCCTTTTGCCCTTGGGAGATCTGTAGTTGGATTGACACTGAATTCCCCTGCTTTTGGTGTTGATTTACAATCTAAAAAAGAATGATCATAGTTCAAAGAAATCTTTTTCCAGGGATGTAAAAGAGACTAAAAAATAAGCCTAATTTTCCTAAAAAATACCCTGTAGGATAACTTTTGTTGTTGTGAAAGAGATCAAGATTTGGGTGGCAGAAATTTTAAAGCCCCATGTTTTTTTAGATGCCAGAACTTTAATGCTGAAGATCAAAAAAATAAGGGATCCTCCTTTCTCAATTAAGAAATATAAAGTGCCGCTTTTGCATCCAGACCAAAGTTTTAATCTTTAATCATTATAAAGCTTATTTGTACAGCTTATGCAAGTATCCAGCTGTTTGTAAAAGATAAGTTTAGACGTATTTTTAGATGATTTCAATTTTTTTATAAGTGATAATTTATATAAACATCATTTTGAAAAATTTAGTGCTGCAACTGAACTAATTAGAGTTCAGTATTTGATTGGAGAAGACAACAGTCCAATAGAAAGGACAAGAATGAATAAAATAAGATGTATTTTATTGTAGAATATTGTAACTAATATACCATATGGGGAATCCACAAGGCCACAGGGGGTGGCATAGTGGCGTGTTCCATGTAAGGTTTGGAGCCAAGGAATAACTCATGTGGGGATCAACAAGTCAAATTGGTAGCACTTCTAATTAGGAGGAAGAACCTGTATTTTGATATTGTCATCATATTGGTTTATGTTGTTAGATACGTTAAGGGGTGGCTCATTGAGCGTCCCCTGTGTATTGTAAGATACATTGACAGGTGAGGAGGGAAACTTGGTTGCAACAGTAGGCCAAAATTTTCAATATGTATGTTGATATGCCATCCTATGATGTCTAAAGTCCTTCTGGCTTGTTCTTTCTGTAATATATATGCCAAAGCATTTAAGTGATATAAACCCTGATTTTATGTGAAGAGATCTAAATTGAAATGCTTTAAATTCTGGGGCTCATTCAAAATAAATCACTAAAGATTTCTTCTTAGGATCAACTTTAAAATTTCACTATAGATGAGTGAGAAAATAAGCAAAATTAATTTGATTTTTAAATGAGTGTGATGATCACATTTGGGACTTTCAAAGTTTGATTGATATGAAGTGTTCTTACTATCAGCGTCTTAGATCAATATTATTCTTTCTGTTCATATTAATAAATAGGAATTGATTTCTGCTGATATAAGCTAATTCACTTTGTGGATAAATGATTTAAGTTAAGCTTGTACATACTGATTGCAATCTAGGAAAACTATTATTTATAAAAATTATACAGTTAACTTTAATCAATCTGGATCATTATAGCAAAATAGGACCTCTTTCTTAAATACCATAACATAAACTATAAGTATTTTTTTGTTATTCAAACCCTATATTATAAAGATGGCTATCAAAAATGATTTGAGATAATGAAGCTTGAGATGGTATAGGCTACTCAAAAACCAACCTATAGCACATTAGTTTAGTCTCAGGCAATAACAACATATTTATATTGTTATTGAGCTTTAAAAGATGCTATTTTATATACCCTGGGATGATTTATAAGAGTAATGATAGAGAATTTGTATTATGATATTAATTATTATTGAACAATGTGATATAGTTACCATCTGGTTGAGATTAATCAATTTGATTAAAAGTGAAGAGTAATTACATTATAAGCATTCTAAAAATTCCAGCATTCAGATCTCATATCCCTTGTTAAGAAAGTGGATCACCTTCCCACTCAAATGAGGTATAAAGCTAATATTTTAATCCAAGCTGATGATACATTATCAGCATATAGAGGAAAAAATGACCCTTCAGCATAACAATGGCTTCCCAGCCACAACTACAGATTTAGATACTAAATCCTGGTTTTTAAAGCAATTGAATACTTTATCTAGATACTCTGTTGGATTATTTTAACACAATTCCCCCTAAATAATTTGATTTTAAAAACCCTACTAGGATCAGATGATCCAAAAATCCACCAATATTGATATCACTATCCCATGTGCAAGTTAGCTCAGGTGTTTCTCCCCATTTTGTAGATCCCCTTTACATCCTATATTTCAATAAGGTCAGATTCAAACCAATCAAGTTGATGTGATTGAATGCATATGAGGTTGCTGACAATTACCTAATTCCCATCCTTATAGCCAGTAAAGCTGTTAGGACGCTATTTCCAGGCTAGTTCAATACATTGAAATGCCCATAATTGACAGGAGATGGATGCTGAGGATACCCCCATGAGGCATAACCAAGATGGGTTTTATTGGAAACATATTTTTCAGCTCAAGTTCCAATCTAGAAAAAAGTGGGCACAAAAAATATTTGGCTAGAAGGGTAGCTGGTACAAACCAACTGGTCTATGGCCAAAAAGCAGGCAGGGAGATCAAAACATCATAATAGGGCTCATACTAAGGATTTATTTATCCTTTAGGATAATTATAGATGAAATTCATCAATGACTTGGGATTTATTTAGAGCAAAAGTCCCGGCTAGGTAATAAGTAGGAAGGGTACAGAAGCACCAGCAAATACAGGAATGGCATGAGGAACTTGCTATATGTTGTATTTGTAGCAGTATAGGGTGCTATTTTCTACAAATAGTTAGTCAGGATCCTAACTCTTAATACTATACCTGTAGATGGTATAGTGAAAGCCTTTGATAGGACAGAAGAATTTAAGGATATAATGATAAAACTGGTATTTATTTGGATAGTGCTACAGTTATATAGTAAGAGGCAGGGGAATTTCCACCAGGGGAATTGTGGCACAGACAGAAGAACTTTCCTAAAGGAGGAGAGTGGAGAGGTACAGTAGAAAGAGCTGCGCAAGAGAAGGACCAGTTTCACGCGCCTTGTCTAATGGAGGCAAGTGACAATATCTATGTTGTTCTATTTATAACCTTAGAAGTAAAGCCCACACCTGATGTGCATTCAAAAGGCGCTTTAAATACTTATTTTTAAGTCGTTTATAACATAATTAATCCTGTTAAAACTAGGTTAAGATAAAGAAATTGCGCAGCTGTTTTGTTGCTTGATCCCTAAGTGGCCATCTTATTGTCTAATTCATTTAAATCTGTGACATTTTCCTCCACTGGATTAGACAACAGGGTTACAAAGGGCTTGGTGTCTCTTGTTTGGTGGGGGTTTGTTGCCCAATCCTTGGTCATTGACTTTTCAGATCTGTAGGTAGCCAGTTGTGTTTCCTGGCTGCCATTTAGGTGGTAGAACAGGTGGTGCGGTATTTGAAGAGTCTTGTCAGTCTCTAATAAACATTTTTTTCTTTCATTTTTATTCCTCATACTTTGGTGCATCACTATTACAAACAGGACAGCAACCCATGGAATTTTTTAATTAGGCTTTTGTTTTTTCAGATTGTTATCCTCATTAGGGCTTACTCTTGGTCACTAGGAGCAGCACACATATATTAAGTGTGTACTCTAGTAATTGATTTCCCAAAATGGGGCTCCTTAAGGGTGTAAGAGTCAGGACCAATCTTCTGGATAACTTGAACTGCGCCTTGCCTAAGGGAGGCAAGTTTGGATTCACAGCTGTACCCACTATTGCTGAAGAAGTAGACTGAGTCTCCTACTAGGTAAGTGGGCAGGGCGGGCGTTTAGATGCAGCTTGTTCTGGGTCCTACAACTTATGGTTTAGATTTATAGTGTAGGCCTCTGATTGCAAGAAAATAAGGGTTTGAACAAGTTTGTTGAGATATGCCTCTGGGGACACAGCCAGTTAGGCTTTACCAAGGAATATAGTAATGGGGTGAGACCTGGTTGCCAGCCATAGAGAAGTTGGAAGGATGGCTTGCCAGTAGCACAATGATATCCAATGTTATATGCAAAGGTGGCTGCAGGCAGGAAGGTATCCCATTAAGTCTCATGTTGGTGACTGATCTTCCAGATTATCTGGACCAGGCTCCCGTTAGTGCACTCTACCATGCCATTTGTCTGTGGGTGATAAGGAGTGGATAGTGTCCCACAACTTCCCATCAGTTGGTTTAAGTGGGGGATGATATAACTGGTGAAATTGGTACCATTGTCTGTCAGCAGAATCTGGGGGTAACCATGTTTTTATATTATATTCTCCTGGATGAACGTGGCTGTCACTAGTGCATATTGGTTGGGAATTGCCTTGGCCTCTACCCATTTAGTCAGATGATCAACAGCCACAATGATGAACTTGTTGCAACTGTTGTTAACTGGAAAGGGCCCCACTACATCAATGACTACTGTGTGGAAGGAAAACCCAGGGTGTATAAGTGGCAACAGCGCCTATGTTGACATTAAAAATGTTGACAGTAGCCATGTTGACACTTTTAATGTCAACACTATAGTAAAGTGACAACCTGGTTTTACTTAATGTTGTTTCCTGGATGTCAACACTTTTTTAATTAACAAAACACTTTACCCTGAATATTCTTAATATAAAAAATTATTTTAAATTACATTATTATACTAAAATAAACCCAGAGAGCTCAAAACTGCAATATAAAATTACCATAAATACTAAGAATAAGGAGATATAATCAACTATTTTTCAGTTTACTATTTAAATTACACTCTTTATTATAAAAATATTTTTATTCCCATAAAAATTAAAATTACAATGAACCAAAAATAAAGATATTTTATATATCATAATAACCACAAAATATAAGAAAATTCTAATTTAAATTTATTATAATTCATTAAGCACAATTGAAAATATCTCATACCTTAAAGATAAATTAACAAGATATAAGATATTTCTTACTAGACCACATTTATACATAAAAAGATTAGTAAACTATAAATAAATTAAAAAATTAAAAATTTTAAAAGTAAAAAATATACAGGCAAAGCAAGGCTTATTAAGCTAATTAAAGCCACCAGCAAGAGCAGTGGCAACATCCTCAAGGTACTTCTTAATCTCTCCCACCTTGTACTTTTTCTTTACCACCTTCTGAACTTTCTCCTGGTAGTCCTGATCCTTGGACTTTTGCTTCTTAGGGGCCACCCGGTTGGCCAGGTTGCAAAACTTGGAGACAGTCCGGGCCTGCTCCTCCTGCAGCTTGGAGAAGAACTTGTTATATTTGGGGTTAGACTCAAACTTCACCTTCAGGTGCTTGTGCCAAACCTCAAGGCTAGATGTGGTCTTCATCTCCCCCTTGAGGCAGGCGCCCTGGCAATTCCAAGGGGCAGTGGCCCCGCTCTTACCTCTCCGGGCAGTAACCTTCTTGCCCACCCATTGGCGCTCAAAGTAATCCAAGTAACCTTTGAAGATGGTGGAGTGCTTCTTGATGTAAGCGTCCTCCAGGAGGGCCTCAAAGCCAATCCCAGTATGCTCTGGGTGCACAAAAGCTAAGGCAGAAAATTGAGTCAAGGAAAAGTGGCACTTCTCCTTACCATTGTTAAGATACTTCTTGAAAAGGTCCTTCTCACTCTTGAGATTCTTGATGAGGGCCTGCCTAAAATGGAAGAAGCAGCTCTGGACTTCTCCATTGAAGGTGGCCTCAAAGGCTCTGAACTGAGCTTGCTTGAAGTCCATTATGATAACCTTTGGCCCAAGTGAGCGTGCATGAGCTAGCTGCTCAGCAGCTAGGGTCAACTCATCCTTCTCAGCGGAGGAGGAATTTGCCCTTGTGGCGTGAATGTGAGGGGGGAGCTGGTTGGTGGTAAGGGAGCTCAAAGCATCCTGGACAATCTTGAAGGCTCTGGTGTAGACTTCAGTATTGGAACCAGGAAGGAGAAAGAAGACAAGGAGGATAACCTGGTCATTGTACTGTCCATGCAGGACCCAAAGCTTCTTGAAGAGAGAGGGGCAAGTAGCAAATGTGCCATTGCACAGCCAGGTGGTAGCAGTGTTGAGCTGCTCCAGGTTTTGGGTTATGGCGTAGGCTATAATCCTATCCTCCACTTTCTGCCCATTGTCATGGAGCAGGAACATCTCTCTGTCCTCATTTTTCTTGAGGGCATCAGAAAGGACCAGGTCTTCAATTTTAGTGGTGCTCTTGGCCAGGGGATTGGAGGCTTGACGCCTATCACTTACAAAATTGACCAACTGATTGTGGGTTGGCACCCTCTTCAAGTTGGTTGGTGAGAGGTACTTGCAAGCAAGCACGGCAAGCTGGGTGGCAGAAAGATCTTTGGAGGTGGGCATCACCTGGACAAGATACCACTTGAGGAGGCGGGCAATGATGGTATTTGGCATGATGCAGGTATGCTTGTCCTTGATGGTTTGTATCAAGTCTCAGAGCTCAGTGTTGAGCTGCACTGGGCAGGAGCGGTCCTTGCAGGTATAATAGCAGCTCTTGAAGCCCCAGTTGGCATTTTTGCAGGAGAAAATATACCCATTGGCATCATGGCTGGCCCACCCCTTACACTCATGATTGGGAAGTATTTGGGCAAGAAAGAGGGAACCTTGAATTTGCTGTCAACATTGTAGATGTTGTGGGCCAACAGAGGGTCCCAGGGGCCAGCAGGAGCATGGTGGAAGCCAGGGAAGTAATTGGGTTGGGGCTTTGAATCATCCCTAGATGAGCTTGAAGGGGAGGAGTTTGGCGGGGGTGGGGAAGCAGAAGGGGGCTTATTGTGGTGCTCCTTGTGTGCAGGAGACTTGTCCTTGGGTAGGGACTTTTGGGCTGAGTGCTTCTTCTTGGTTGGCTCCTTGTAAGAAGCCAAGTTGTAAAAACTGTGCTCTGTAAGGGAGCCATCAGATTCCTCTCCCCCAGTGGAGTGAGCAGGGCTCTTCTCAGGAGAGGGCTCAGGGGAGGGCTTGAGAGAGGGCTTGGGGGTGGTCTTCTTTGATGAGACAGGCTTCTTTTTGGTGGGTTTGGTTAGCTTTGAAGGACGCTTGGTTCCTCTGGGCTGTTTGGAAGTGTTTTTGTCCTAAAATAATAATTAAAAGGGCTTAAAATAAAGCAATGTATGTAAAAAAACAACTTAAAAAGCATAATATATAAAATTAAATTTTATATGGTTTTTATTGGCATTTAAAAGTTAAAAAATACTTGTATAGTTTTTATTTTATTATAGTTTTAAATAACAAGTTAAAAGTTAAGAGAAATATGTAAAAGTACTATTTTTATATATAGATTTTATTTTAAAAAATTTTAAATATGGAAGAGAAAAGTCAAAAATACAACATATCAAAAAATGAGAAGTTTTTTGTTATGTAAAACATAAAGTTTTATATGTGAAAACTGAAAAGCGTCAACATTATGAGTGACAATTAGTAAAAAAAGCTGAATTCTCACCGTCAATTACAAAAATTATAGACATTATTTTTGACAACATTGTTACTGTTGACATTTTTTTAAAAATTTACTATGTTTTTTCATAGTACGCTTAATTAAATTTACGCGGGCTAGCAAAAATTAACTGTTTTCTATGTATTTTTGTTCACATATAAATTTTTTTAAAAAATATGAAAATAAGTAAAATAATCAAAGAATCTTTATTTCTTTATTAAAAATTATATTTGGGTAGTGGTAATATGATATTTTACTATTGCTCTTATATGAAGTTGTTAAGAAGTTGTATTGAAAAGAGTAAAGTGTCAACAACATCACTTACAACATTCTTTATATGAGGTGACATATTAATCTAGGCTTAATTGCGCCACTCTAATTTGCTTAACTTTACCCTGGGGGATGATCACAAGCAAATAAACGACATTTACAAGTGTCAACATATTTTTCAATAATAAATTCTATAGTAACTTACATAGTAACTCACGCTTAAATTATTGGATTGCCGTTAGCCACCAATCCACTTAATATATTAAAGCCGTAATAAGTGCACATATATATTTATAACATAAAAATTCCAACAATCCAATGTATGTGTACTGTCTTTTTCAATATAATAATTCAATAAAAAATATTTTTAAATGTGCACTTATTTTTTTACTGTAGATGTTTCAGTTTTGTTATTAAAAATAAGTTTAGCTTAAAAAGTGTCAAGATTGACACTTTTACGTTGTAAAAACAAATAAAAAACTAATTTTTATTAGTAAAAGTAAAGGAAAAATCTGGTTAAATCAAGTTTTTTATTAAGCTTTATATTAAATTTTTTTGAGATGGCCACAATTTTGTTGTGTTTTCTGGGTTTGCACCCCTGGACGCTTTAAAAAGAATTAAGCTAGTGTGACTAGCAAAAAACATAGGAGATTTAGAGTTTTGAGTCAACAGTGGCCATGTTGACACTTTGTTGGCATGGGCGCTGTTGCTGGTTGATATAGGTACAATCCTGGCAGTCCTCTCTGATCTTCACAATCTTGGAGAGCTGGTGTACACTCAGTCCCTTGACCTTCTCCAGGAAGATAGCCATGGCAGCTCCTACAGCTGGGCTTGCTTCCTTGAGGAATTCTAGCGGTTCCAAGACATTTACTGTACAGAGAAGCTTGGCCAGTTGTTTAGTGCTGTCCTCCTCATGAGTGATTTCAACACCTGGTTGAGCCAGTTGTTTGACATAGGGTAAGGATACTGTTCTCCAAGATATTTGAGGGATAACCACCTCAGGGCACAGTTTATTCCAATCAGTTTGAGTGTTAACAGTGAGTACTCAATGTAGGAGATCCTCTTGAACTCCTTCAGATTCAGCATCCTCGTGTATTGGTTGGGATTTAAAGTCAATCTGAGAGAGTTCATCCTTAGGTTTGGCCTCAGAGGATAATAAAGCTTCAGGCCTCTGAGCAGGTTTTTTTAGAGGCAGTGGTATGAAGGGAGATGAGGGTGTTGAAATTACAAAGGTAGCCAAGGATTTCTCCTTGTCCTAGCTACTTAGTAGTTTTTTGACTGGTCCTCATTGTCCTCCTCAATATCAGCGTCCTTGGCATAGTCCTCCTCAGCATCCTCCATGCCTACATGATTGACCTTTTGGCAGGGGTTCTTACATTCCTGAGAGAAGTGGCCAGCCATACCGCATTTGAAGCAAGTACAGGGAGAGTTGTTGACTGGAGCGGGCCCAACCTTGCTGGAAGGCTCGGGTATCTCCATAGCCACAGGGGGTCTATACTCAGCTTGCTGGCAGGGGCAGCTTTCAGGGAGAGGGACTTCAAGCTCCTCCTTGTAGGTACGTAGAAGGTGAATCAGGTCTGGCTTGGTGTGAGCGTTGTAAATGCCTGACTTAAGAGTCAGAGATAGTTCCTGGTTGACCTGTACAGCATTGAGGAGTGCTGACTGCATGTCAATAAACTGCACAGCACTAATAGATGACAGGGTTTGAGCTTTAAGGTAGAATCTAGAAGTGAAGTCTTCTAGAGTCTCCCCCCTTTTAGCTTGGTGTCAGCAAAGTCCATCTTGCAACCAAGAAGGGCTTCTTGGCTACCAAATTCTTCCGTCAGAGCTCTGGGATTGTTAGCAAAAGTCAAGTCATTCTCAAGGAGACGCAGCAAGATAATGGTTTGAGTCTTGGCATCCAGACAGTTGATGATTGGGGGTCTCTCATGGCATTATCAGTGCCATACATGGAGTTCTGATATAGGCATAAGAAAATGACCACATTCCTCTTGTGGTCAAAATTGGGTAAGGTGATGGGCTTGAAGTTGTTGGAGCCATGTTGGAGGGGAGTGTGACGGAAATCACTAGATAATATGAAGCCATTTCTAAATGATGGGGAATTACCACCCAAATCCACATAGAATTGATGATTAACCACCAACGCGGCTTCAAGTATTTTTTTGTGAAATTTCTAATTGAAACTCCAGGATTAAGTAGAACAATCAATCCTAACCAGAGTAAGCCAAGATAAATGACCTGGGAAAGCATCAATGCATCTTCAGCGTAGAATTCTGGGCATTGAGAAGTGACACAATTTTCATTTTCCAGAATGGGGGGAGGAGGTACAAAATTGGCTGGCATGAAATTAACATTTTGCGGCGCCAACAACAAAGTTCCAGATGCTGGGCCCCATCTTCCTGAAATGATTCTGTTCAGAATCAGATTGTATGGGATATACCACAAAAACCCAAGCACAGGATGCATTTTAAAATTAAAAATTAGAACTTGGGATAATTGATTTTTATTGAGTAAATTTAGAAGGACTCAACTCTTAGAGTTGAAACAGGGAAAATCATTCAATATATATCAGAAAAATTGACTAAGCAATACCACCTGAGTCTTGATCTCCTATTCCTTTGACATCTTCAAATAAGTATCTAGTCCAGGTTGCAAAGAACCCTTGTGTAACCAGTTTCTGACAACCATGCTGATTAATGAGCTTATATCAGGTGACCCTCATATTACGTTGATTTATCAACGTTAGTTTACAAGGGGGAGCTGGTTTCAGCTGGCATACTGGAGCAGCTGTGACCCATTTTTGATTGACTGTTTGGTTTAAATCCGTTAACTTGGTCAATTTTGATACAGGTTTCCCGGCCTCTCGTGCCTTCTTACTTGGACAGACAATACCCGGCATTATGGAACTTACCGTGACATTACCCTCCGCTTTAGCCCTGGGCACAATACCACCATCTGGGAGATGGGATAAAGAGAAATTCTTATGGGCAGATGGGAGTTTTATTGTGGCAAGGGTAAGTTCAGGGTGTCCAATATCAGTGGGATTGCGCTTGTAGAACTCGTGGATCAGATCAGAGGAATTTGAACAATTGTAGTGGGGAGCCCAGGAGTTTTCAGAATCAGGATAACCTTTCCAAGATACCAAATATTCCAAACGGCAACAATTCTTGCGGGAAGCCAGAATACAATTTAACTCATACTCAGGTTCTCCTTCCACAAGAATGGGTTAGGAAGAGTGGGTCTCTGTTCCTTTGAAGGGAGTAAGGAGACATTCATGGAAAGTGTGGAAAATCTTGAAAGCAGGAGGTAAATTCAGCCAATAGGCAGAGGGACCAATCTGATGTTCTATCTTGAAGAAACCAACTTGCTTGGGACCCAATTTACAACATGGAACTTTAAGTTTCATATTGCAAGCATCAACTATGACTAGATCACCTGGCCTGTAAGTTGGACCTTCCTGGCGCTTGCAATCTGTGTATTCCTTGTAAGTTGTCACAGCAGCGGCAAGAGTAACTTGGAGCTCCTGATGGACCTGCTTCAATTCAGCGGCTTGATCAGTTGCAGCTTCCACGTTCCTAACCAAAATGAGGACCCATGTTGGAAGAAGGATTGTAACCCACATTGGCATAAAATGGCAATACTTGAGTTGATGTATGTGGGGCGTTATTATATGTGAACTCTGCCATGGGTAGATTATCACACCATTCATCTTGTTGCGCATTGGTGTAGCAACGTAGGTAGACCTCCAAACTTTGGTTTACCCTCTCTGTTTGTCCATCAGACTGGGGGTGGAAAGGAGTAGAGAGGCACAATTTGATACCAAGGATTCCAGTAAACGCTTCCCAGAACTGAGCAATAAATTTGAGGACCACGGTCACTTACAATCTCCATTGGGATGCCATGTAGAGAGAAGATTCTGTTCATAAATAACCTAGCAGTTTCCACTGAAGTAATTGTGGTTGAGCAAGGTACAAAGTGTGCCATCTTTGTGAAACAATCAACTACTACCATGATTGTGTTAAACCCATTTGAATTGGGAAGCTTGCCAATGAAATCCACCAACACAGACGTCCAAGGGCACAAAGCAGGCTGAAGTGGAACCAGTAAACCAGTATTCTTATTCCAACTGGCCTTGGATTGAACACATATCAGGCAATCCTGAACAAAAGCGGCTCTCTGCACAGTCAAACCTTTCCAGGAAAACTGGCAGCGGATAAGTTCCACTGTTTTGTTTTTCCCTGGATGACCAGCTGTTGGACAGGTATGATTAGCCTCCATGATTTCATCCCAAATAGTGCCTTCAGGGACCCACAAGCAACCTTGATGATATAGGACTGGACCAATCTTATGATAACCCTGAGGCTGACCTACTGGGTTTGCACATGCTAGCTCCAATGGCCTATCTTAACCTTTGGACAAAGGTTTCAGAAACTTAACCTTGGAATACAAGTCCAGGTCTGCGCCCTCATCTAAGGACATGGTGGCCAACGTAGCCAGTGGAGGTAATACAAAAGGCACCACAGCTTCATCTGGAATCATAGTATGTGTGTTAAACTCGATGTCCATACTAGCATCTGGGAGATGTGAAGGATTCCTGCTTAGAGCATCAGCCAAGTGATTTTCAGATCCCTTAATAAACTTGTAGCGGAACTTGTTTCTTGTCAGATCACCATGCCATCTGGATTGGCGGCCCAACAAAACCCTGGGTTGTTGATAATAAAGAAGAAATTTGTGGTCAGTTCTTACCACAAATGGATGACGTGCCAACATGAGATGGTGGTACCAATGCTTTAACAATTCCACTACAGCCAACAATTCCTTGTCGTAAATCCTGTAGTTGTGTTCTCGAGCCTCCATCTTTTGGGAGAAATACCCTACAGGTCTCTCAATCCTGTCACCAGCCGTTTGCAACAGCACACCAGCCACAGTGTATTTAGATGAATCAGTGGAAACAATGAAAGGAAGCTCCGGATCCACATGTCTTAACACTGGGGAGGACAACAAAAGAGCCTTGACTGCTGAGAAGGCACTTTCACACTCAGGCGTCCAGACTAAAGTCATCTTTCCACTTGCCAAATATAAAGGGGCGGCTACCTCAGACAAGTGGGGAGTGAATTTCTTCAAGAACGTACATGTACCCAGGAAACTATGAAGTTGGGATACTGTCACAGGCGTAGCATACTCTTGAACTTCAGCTTCCTTGTCAGGGGCAATGGTGTGGCCATCCTCAAAGATAATATTACCCAGAAAGGTAACATTACATTTAAAGAATTCACACTTACTCCTTTTGATGATCAAGTTTGCTTGGAGAATGTGCTGTGCAACTGCCGACAAGGTGGCCTAATGAGACTCCTTGTGACGGATCCATGCCTAACCAGTCCATCCTGCCATTATCCTGCCCTTGACTCTTATTGCTGTTACCTTCCTGGGACAAAGCTTTGAGGAGCTTTGCCTCCAGGGAGGCAATTTTCTTGGATAACACTTTATTGTCATCCCACCAACAAGCCATGATTTCAACGCTTTTTTCCTCTCGTGCTCTCAACGCCTCAATTTCACAATTTTCCATCTCTTTTACTTGTTGCAAGATTTCATCCCATTCTACCAACAAGTTCCAAGCATCCCAAGCATAAATTTGGTTCCCTTGGACGGGAGTCTCTTCCTTTGCAAAGTAATCAGAATACAGCTCTTCAAACGCAGCCTTTACTTCTACTAAAGATTCAGCAGGAACAGTCTTAGTGACTTCCAGGCTGGTCCAAGCTTCTTCCAATATACTTGTAGGAACCTCTTTTCTTGCTGCAGCAGTTTCCACACAAAGGACACCAAACTTGGCTCTCTCAAATTTCAACAAAGAAGTCATGACAATTGAAAAGTAGGTGAGGGGAAAGCGTTGAAACCGACAATGAATATATTTTATTAATGTTTAACTGTTTTTGCTTATATACCATTTGGGGAATACACGGCTGATACCCCCTCTGGTCCTTGAATCAACCAATGATTTGTGTCACATGGCCTATGACATTCAAGTCATCCAACATAGATCTTTACCTGAAAGATCACCAACAATTCTCAACCTATGAGAATTGACCTACAATGGGCAGAAGTCACCTGACTCCATTCAACCCAATGTACCAATTTGGCATGGAGCTTCCCCAGCTCCCAGCGCCAAAACCCTGTGGATTGCACATCCTAAACTCAGCTATCAGTGTTCCAACTGGGAACCAGCTGATCAAACCTGAATTCCTAGGCATCCTTGCCTTTACTTAGTTATTTTTGCATTTAATGGTTCTTTGCCTTTAAAACCCATTAAACTGCTTCAAAACTTGAACCAGGCGCCACTGCGGCGCCCAGCAATTTTCCCAGGCGGCGCCTCTAACCCAATAAATTTGCCAACGCGGTGCTTTTAACCTAAATTCTGGGGGTTTTCCCATGGTTAACCTTAACCAAACTTCTTGACAAAGTCAAGGCCATTTTAATATAATTAAATCCTCATTAATTATATCCTGTATTTATTAATTAATCTTCCTGATTAACTAACCCATTTTGAGATGCCTAGTCTCCAAGATTGATTTTGCCAATCTTGCCTCAATTCTTTTTAGTTAGTTTAACCTAACTAATCATCCATATTCTGTTTTTTTATTAAACATAGATATCCAGTTTCTAGGAACCTTTCCCTCAAGAATTCCAAACAAATCTATCTATATGTAATAAACAGCAAAAACAGAACATCTTTATATTTTGGAGCATTTATTTGGCTAAACGCTCAGCAGTGACTGTAGTACGGTCACACTCCTCATCCAGAGAAAACACCAAGATGTCATACATGTATGTGATGGCACAAACACCTAGAAGATCTCCCAGGACTGAATCAATCAACCACTGAAAGCAAGCCAGGGCATTCTTCAATCCAAAAGGCATTACGCGGAACTGGAAGATACCCTTCTTGGTTCTGAATGCTGTTAACCATTCCACTCCTTCTACAATCCTGATTTGATTGAAAGCATTCAACAGATCAAGTTTTGAGAATACCTTGGCCTTCTCAACACAACTAGAGATCTGTGCTTTGAGAGGTAAAGGATAAGGATCCGGAATTGTAATGTTATTCAAATTCCTGTATTTGACACAAGGACAAAGGGACCCATCAGACTTCTGAACAAACAATAACAGAGAGCAGATTGACAAAGCCTTCTTAAAAATGTAGTCTTTTGCCAACATGTCACAAGTCCACACTTCCAAACATGCATCTTCCTTCAAGGTTAAAGGGTGAATAGGAGACACAATTCTGATCAGATCAACAGTGACCCTAAATTCAAAGTCAATTTGAGTGTGCTTGGGAAGGACTTTGCCTCTGGTGGCGTCAAATGCCGCAGACCAGGGTTGCAAACATCCCAGTAAATCCAAACTTACAGGGACAGGGACAGGAAACAATTGTATGGTCTGTGATGATTGCTCCAATTCAGACATATCCAACAGCGGAATACAAATAGTTATACCCAAGGAGTGTTCCACCTGTAGCTCATTTTTCTCCAGTAAGATTGATACATTATGATCTCTCCACTAACTCACTCCAAAAATGATAGGATACATAAGGGTAGTGCAAACAGAAAACCTTGCGGTAAAAGACTGGCCTGCTACTACAAAATTAACTAGCTTCTTTAGCTGGAAAGAGGGAAATGTTTGACAATTTCCACCCCTAACTAGCATTCCTGGATGGTACTTGAGTTGTAGCAAGTCAGCAGTCTCCACGCTCATAAATTTTTTAGAAGCACCTGTATCTAACAAGATGGCTGGCTGATAGATAGTCTGACCATTATCAATGCTACCATGAAACAAGAAGTAACCAGAAGTAGTTTATTTGCAGCAAAGGTAGCAATCTTGGCAGGGTCTTGTTTTTCATTGGCAGTACGGACGGCAGCTAAGGAAGCAGGATGCTCCTGGAAGTAACGCTCAATCATTTCTTGGATAGCAGCTGGAAGAACTGGGTTATCACAATCAATGGTAATGAGGGGCAACTCTTTGGACGTAATAACAGAAGATTTTGCAGGTACAACGTGCTGAAGCATTGCCAAGGAACTATCAGGAACAGACACTACAGGGGCCTCCTTTACATCACTGGGTCTGTTCACCACCGCCAATTGTAGTTGAGACAAGCTAGGGGGAGAACAATCTTGGCTTTGGTTGGAAGAAACTACCAAGGAGCAAGGACCAGAAACCAAGAGCGCACAGCAGGTTTATCCTCAATTACCAACATACCTTGTTTGGAAGTAGACAGATTTGAGACCAGAGAAAGAATTTGGCTTACCAGGGCCTCAGTTGTGGTTAACAAGAAATCCCAAACCGCCAAATCCTGGGCAGTCTGGTCAACTGCTAACCACAACGCTGAGAGTTTGTTCACCTTGGGAACATGAATTGTACGGCAATAGGTAAGAAACTGAGGAAGGAATACCAAAAGCGGAGTTGTACCCTGACGGAAGGCGTACAGCTTACAATATACTTTGAGCTCCTCAATAGATACACACAATTTTTTTAACAAAGGGTATAGAGATGCACTCTCAGTTAAAACATGTGGATTGCGCTCCACTGCAAACAATAATCATTCTTGAGCATTTTGGAAACCTTTGTCATCACATGGTTAACTTGGGATTTGTGACTAAGGCTAGAGCCGGAATTGAATGATAATGCTGACAACACTTCACGCAAAAATTCATCAGTGGGTGGGGCAGCAAAATAATCCAGACGCCAAAATGACATGATGTGACGGAAATAGGAAACAGAGGATCCAGTCTCTACAACTGCAACCGGAGATGTAAACCAAAAATTAAAGAAAAATCCAAACTGAAAACTCATAAATGAACTGATGCAAATAAACATGGTAAACACAGATATCTTGAAAGAGCAGGAGAAAAAAAATACAAATTCATGATGAACTGCTTCCAAAATCTCAGACATAGAAGAGTTGAGTAATTTGACGGAAATCACTGGATAATATAAAGCCGCTTCTAAATGATGGGGAATCACCACCCAAATCCACATAGAATTGATGATTAACCACCAACGTGGCTTCAAGTATTTTTTTGTGAAATTTCTAATTGAAACTCCAGGATTAAGTAGAACAATCAATCCTAACCAGAGTAAACCAAGATAAATGACCTGGGAAAGCATCAATGCATCTTCAGTGTAGAATTCTGGGCATTGAGAAGTGACACAATTTTCATTTTCCAGAATGGGGGGAGGAGCTACAAAATTGGCTGGCATGAAATTAACATTTTGCGGCGCCAACAACAAAGTTCCAGATGCTGGGCCTCATCTTCCTGAAATGATTCTGTTCAGAATCAGATTGTACGGGATATACCGCAACAACCCGAGCATAGGATGCATTTTTTAAATTTTAAAATTAGAACTTGGGATAATTGATTTTTTATGAGTAAATTTAGAAGAACTCAACTCTTAGAGTTGAAACAGGGAAAATCATTCAATATATATCAGAAAAATTGACTAAGCAATACCACCTGAGTCTTGATCTCCTATTCCTTTGGCATCTTCAAGTAAGTATCTAGTCCAGGTTGCAAAAAACCCTTGTGTGACCAGTTTCTGACAACCATGCTGATTAATTAGCTTATATCAGGTGACCCTCATATTTACGTCAATTTATCAACGTCAGTTTACAAGGGGGAGCTGGTTTCAGCTGGCATACTGGAGCAGCTGTGACCCATTTTTGATTGACTGTTTGGTTTAAATCCGTTAACTTGGTCAATTTTGATACAGGTTTCCCGGCCTCTTGTGCCTTCTTACTTGAACAGACAATACCCGGCATTATGGAACTTACCATGACAGGGAGCAGGTGTGATCCTCACTGGGGAGAGGGTGAGATGGGAACGGCTGAGGGTAGAGGCAGCAAACCTAGCCTCAGAGGAGTGTCACCAATTTTCCTCTTGTTGCGCCTCACGTTCACCTTCTCTGTCCTGAGCAGCCCCAGAAGCTTCAGAAGCGGTCAAGACATCATCCTCAGACTCCAACACTGGTTCCAATACTTGATCAGTGTTAGGGGCTAACCAAGTGTGGTCATCATTGCTTCTGTAGCTATGATAGAACTTGGGGCTGGAGAATCTTTATGGACTGTGAAGACACTTGGAGTGGAGGGACATAGCCTGTAATTTGACAGCAATAATCTTACTGTCCATCTTATCTGATTGGCTCTGGAAGTTGTCCAGAAGCCGTTGCTGCTTGTCCAGTTCATCTTGATAGACCTTGTTCTCTTGGTAGGTGATATCCAAGTTGTCTTCCAGAGAAGTAATATACTTCTCATGGGTGACAAGCTCTGCTTGGAGCAAGGCTATAAACCCCTCGTCCTTCCTGGAATGTGTCTGGCTATGTTGTAATTTTGGCTGTCAGGTGGTTGATAGCTGTATTCACTTAACTCAAATACGACCTTAGTTGTTATTAAAGACTAAGCTAAGATGAATTCTTTAGCCTAATGCATATAATAATTTATAAGTTATGTAAATTGATCTTTATTTAATAAACTAAGGAGAGTGTTATATAGTAAGGAAGGAAGGAATGAGAGACGCAGAGCGCCAGGATTCTCTATTACTTAGCCCACTATTAGCCTAATGATCAGATGATTGTTAGTTAATATGAACTCAGATTGCAACTTAGTTGATCAGTTGGACTAGTTATCATCCAGAACAAGAGTATCATTGTACTCTAGTTGACCAAGCTTAATGGATCAATGTGTGATTACAGCAACGGCTAGTTTATAACCAATCACTTCACAACAGGCTATCAGCTCTATCATGCAATTTTCAAAGTTTGAGACAATCCTGGAGCTCTGGCACAATGTGATAGCCATAAACAGAAAAAGCAAGATCAATGCTTTGTTGGACCAGTTCCACCTGAATCTTCTTAAATTAATCAAAGAGTTTAATACCGTCACAACCAAGGAGGTGGCTGGAGGGGGAGTTGTCCATAGCAGCAGGTGTGGGGTTAAATGAGGGAATAGTGGCAAGGCAACAGCTCAAAACTTTTACCTCATGAGTCAGGCTTCAAACCATGGGGCCAGTCTCCAGCACATGGTTTGTAGCTCATTAATCCAATTGGCATCTACACCCTGATGGGTGAGGGTCTGTACCACATGCGCTGGAATTAGCTTGGCTATTTCCCTCTTGATGGCGCCAACCCAGTGCAGCATGGTATTATGGGTGTTGGTAACTATAGCAAGGTACTGGTTAACGGTGGTAAAAGTGTTGCCAAGCTCAGAGTAAAGGACCTGGAGGAACATCTGTTGATTGAATACCAGTATTCCCTGGTTATGCACTAGGATTTAGATGCAACCCAGGTGCATTTGGTTGTGGCATACAGCAGGATGTGTGAACTGTTGCAAATATTCCTTGATATGTTCAACGGTGCGGAGGTCACAACAGAGTTGATCAGGGTTGACCTGGGAGAAGTTCTGGAAAAAAACAAGGAGTTTTTGGCAGAAGGTTGCTAAAGAACAAGATGCTCAGAGCAAGCACCATTTCCAGCAGCACCAGAGTCCATGGCATAGATGGCACTACGGATGGCGTCCTTAGAGGGGGAAGAGTTGGCGTCTATTTCCAAGGGGGCAGGGGCTTGCAAGAGCAGTGGTTGACCAAAAACAATTGCTTGGGGATGTTGGTGTTCTGGCATAAAATGACTGAGAGTAGGCAGGCCATAAGGAGCACCTGCTCTTTTCCCAGCATGGGCATTGGCAGCAGTGAAGGCCAGTGCCTGGTGATAGGGGGAAGCAGTGGTGGAAGGCTCAGCCAGGGGCATTCCTTCCTCCTCATTGAAAGAACCTCAGGGTTGGGGCTGTTAGTGTGGAAAGACATGAGCGCCAATGTCGTATTTGTAGCAGTATAGGGTGCTAATTTCTAAGAACAGTTAGTCAGGATCCTGACTCTTAATACTATACCTGTAGATGGTATAGTGACAGCCTTTGATAGGACAGAATAATATAAGGATATAATGATAAAACTGGTATTTATTTGGATAGTGCTACAGTTATATAGTAAGAGGCAGGGGAATTTCCACAAGGGGAATGGTAGCACAGACAGAAGAACTTTCTTAAAGGAGGAGAGTGGAGAGGTACAGTAGAAAGTATTGCGCAAGAGAAGGGCTGGTTTCATGTGCCTTGCCTAATGGAGGCAAGTGACAATATCTATGTTGTTCTATTTATAACCTCAAAAGTAAAGCCCACACCTGATGCACATTCAAAAGGCGCTTTGAATACCCATTTTTAAGGTGTTTTTAAAGTAATTAACCCTGTTAAAACTAGGTTAAGATAAAGAAATTGTGTGACTGTTTTGTTGCTCAATCCCTAAGTGGTCATCTTATTGTCTATTCCATTTAAATCTGCAACACTATAGATCTATTGATAAAAAGGTGTGGGTCTAAACTAATCCCAAGAAATATAAGTTGGGAGTGAGAAACATTCATCACCAATACCGGTGAAACAAAGTTGCTTATCACATCAACCAGGGGGCAATATATGAGCTTGTTTAAAAGGGAGGTGATTAGGCAACAGTGGCAAAATTGACTGTAGGGATGTAAAAGTGAGAATTCAAAAGTGAGAATCTAAAAGTGGCCATGTTGACACTTTTTAAATTTTCAAAATGGCTTTTTATAATAAAGTAATTACTTTTTCTTGACTTTTTTAGTTGAGAGAATGAATAAAAAGTATTTTATATGACCATAATAAATTTTAATTTTAGATAAGCTGTTTTAATTTAATTTTAAAATTTTAAAAGTGTCGACATGGCCACTTTTAGATTCTCACTTTTGAATTCTCACTTTTACATCCCTACAGTCAATTTTGCCACTTTTGCCGGTGATTACAACAAGGTAACCAGGAAGAGCAAGTTATTTGCTACTGGGCTTAGAGTTTTAACCCCATGGAGGGTATGCCAATATTTCCTGCGTGTGGCTATCAAAACCCTTCCCAGGAATATAGAGCTAAAAGACAATTCCATGAAAAATTTCTGGATGTAACTATCTATAGCAACCACCAAAATTATAGGAGCTGTAGGATTGATCCCCAATAAATATGCACTATATTAGAATAATGGGTAGATCATTTTAACCTGGCCAATTTTTTATTTAACTGTTTTGATTTAATTTAGAACAAAAAGGTAAGGTTGTGTCGCAACATCTACAATTACTCCCTCTCAGGAAACTAATTCCCTGACTAATCATTAAGTTGGTGGCACTGTTATCATTCAGCCATCTATTAAAGGGGTCAAACATTTGAATCCTAACTGGAACATAACTTGGACAAGCCTTGTGACTTAAAAGGAACTATCACTTGGATAAGCCCCATGACTATCATAACCTACATGGACAGTATGTGGCTTCCCATGATACTATATAATATCCTATATTTATATCTAATAAAGTATCATTCTCTTCTTAAGTTTCCCCTTTATCTCGTTTATTATACTTCTAAGAAATATATACTTGAAAGTTGGCACGTTGGTAGATTTATCTTTATTGTTTTATCAGGGGTTTTCCATGCTGATAAGGCGATAAACATTATAACTATCGATTCACCTACCAATACACTGCACTCTGAAATAACTGGCGGGAAGATGCAGATCAGGAGATGCATCTTCAAGGATCAATTCAGGCCGTTTCACAAGGTGCAGATGTACTGGCAGAGTTCATAAGGCTTTCGCCAGTCCCAACAAGAAAGAAGGTCTAGCCCCTGGATGAAGGAAGGATCAGAGAGAATAGTTCCAGAAAAGGTAATTCGTGTTTTACAGTGACACTGGAAGCCATTGCACTGGCGTATTTATAAAGGAAGTCTGATATTAAATGCCACTTTTTTGCTGTTATTTGTAATTGCAGCATTTACAATGCTTTCATAGGAGCCGGCCCCAAAGGGGTGGAAGTCTATAACCATCTCCTCCACCATTGATCTATACCTCTCTGATTGAAACCTATTGTACAACAGGCCCCAAAGGGGGAGATTTGCGGATCTTAGGCCATAAAAAGCAGCTAGTTTAGCAACAAGGTTAGTTAAACTTCAAAGAAATATTACATTGATCAATGTAATCTATACATGGTATGGTTACATAATCTAATCCCACCAGCTTTGTCTAGAGTTGAGCTACCCCAACTTGTCAAGGATGGTTTAGGGGTGGGAGCGGCTTGGCCAAGCTTGAGTAGACTTGACTCTTTTCGATCGAGTGGTGGAGGGGTAGCTTTTAGTGGTCTGCTTTGGGTGGGCAGATTGTTGGTATACGCGGCTAACCCCTAAAGTTTATCTGGGCTCTGCATTTTTGTTCAGTATACCCAGCAGCGTGTTTCGTGGTTGATCAGGTCGATTCTTGTTGGCTGGTTTGAATAACAGAAAGTTGGATTGGTATTTAACGTGTTTAAATTCAAGGATCACCGGTTGGAAAGAGCTTACTTGGAGAAGTAGAAATGGCGTGGGAGGATATACCGATACATTTGAAAGTTTAGCCCCGTGCACTGCATTAGCGTAAGGGGAAACTTCACGTGGTGCAGAATCTACCCCAGCTTGAACAGAGGTTTCTTTTCGAGGCTTGGAGCGGATAGCTTTCCGGAATAAGCCGGCAGAACTGATATAAACCCCTCTTTATAGGAAGTGAAGAGTATTATGCGGTGAGGTAAAACTTGATGTCACGGCTCCAATTTTACATTCGCTAGGCTCATGGGTAACTACCATCAAACAACCACCAAAGTATCTGTAGCCGGCACGAGGGTGACGGATTTCTTCATTTTTTAAACTTTGTCTAATAAATAAAGGTTGGTTTTTTAGGAAGCTTTGATGCGAGGTAAACCGTAACTTGGACAACCTTCCAGAAGAAGGAAAGTGATGCGAGTTCTGCGTGGCGGGGGGAAGGCCGGGAGGGATAGGTTTCGGTTAGCCGATCATCTCGCTTCTGAACCAACGGCGAACTTCATCCAACGTTGAAAATTTAATTTAGTTTGGCAACCTGCCCCACCAGAAGAGGTGGAACTCTGCGCTTCCACTGACCCCACAGTCTAGCGGATGGCGATCTACAGAGTTGAATCTTAATTTTTTAGAGCAGCTTGCCAGCTTTAGCTTGGAATATATCGGGACTTTATTCCGAATGGATATTTTTGGGGGATACCAAGTTAAAACTGTATGACGAGGGGCAGTTGGATCAAATATGCCGAGAATCCGCCGATGAACATCTATTAACCCCTCACGTGACAGGATAAACGTGGGTTAAAAATAGATTTGACTTATCGGGCAGAGTAAAGGTTCACTAAACCGGCGGTACAATGTGAAACTGAGGGTCCCTGGGAATCAAGGTCAATACATTAGTTTGGAAATGGTTTGGAATTTCATGACGGTGGGGTTGTTGATTTCCTTAATTGGGTATAACCACTTTGATAGACGATTTAAATTGGGAGGCTGTGTTGGTCGACTAGGTGGTATGCAAAAAGAGATGTATAAATTAATTGGTTTGGTAATGTGATTTCATTCAACAGATTGATTGATCAGAGGAGAGGAAGTTGATGATATTTTCAGTAAAGCAACATTTGCTAGCAAATGTAGCATTCGCTGGGGAGAAATTAAAATGTAAATTTAAAAGTCAAATTTTTTAATGCACTATAAATCATTGATATGATTAGTGACATGCCTTGTCACATTCCTCCTGGGTAGCAAAGGCTTGACAACCATCCTGGCACCCACCAAAGTTGCCGCGGACACAGTGGCCGACGGTGGCATCAAAGTGGTAGGAGGGGATGCGGGCGCGGCAGTTGCCGACCTTGGTGAGCACAAGGCATTTAGATGGGAGATCCTTGTACTTGGCCATGGCGACGCCGGTGGCGTTCATGCGGCAGCTGCTCTGCATGAAGGTGCGCTGCTTGGGCACGGGCTGGATGGACATCTTGATGCAGCTGTTCTCGCACTCGTTTTTGGTGTTGAACCCGAAGCACCCATCGTTGCAGCCCCCAAAGACGGACTCCTTGCACTCGTTTTCCGCAGCATCGTAAAAGAAGGAGGGGAAGTAGGCATAGCAGTGGCCAGTCTGGGGCTTCACGAAGCACTTGGCAGGGATGTTCTGCTGGTGGAGGCGGAGCTTTTCAGAGTGGGTGGCGCGGCATCCCAACTGAGCAAAGGAAATGTCGGCACTGGCGCTGGTGATGAAAGCGATGAAACTATAAAACTGCATTTTTGATGATCTTCTGGCTATCTGCCTCCCCTATTTATACTTGCGTCCTAATATACGCCGGATTTATTTCTGTCTTGCCGAAATACCAAGTTTGGAATCGACCAATCAACTTTGTCGCTCGGATCAACATTACATCGCTTAAATTATCCAGCTAAAGGCACTAGCAGCCTTTGCGGCCATCAGTTCCACATTGCGAATACCATTGCCATCTGGAGTTGGGCCGGCAGATTCCTAAATAAAGCGCCATTCTGGCACCCTTCATCAGCTCTCGCTATTTCCCCCAGGCAAACAAGTACCGCCTACTCGCTTATTCCACCAAACACCACTCCCCCCATTTCCCTACACCATTTCAGAACCAAACCTTAAAAGTTTCACCCGCCCCCAAATTTAATCATCCCGCCCGTGAAACAAACTTTAATGCCTTTGATAAAAACCCCAAATTAAATTACTAAAAATACATACAATATCCCTGCCTAGAAACATTCATTGCCTAATAAGGAAATCATCCAATCCCGCCCCGATAACCCTTCCGGGTCAGCGGCTCCGAAGTATAAAAATAGTCCCGCCGGCGCTTACCAGCCTATTTCCCCAGAACTACCTTCCAGAACCATGGCTAACTGCAAGTGGTATAAAATCAATCGTTGCGCATTGTGATATCACCGCCACGGTAAGTCTGACTTTATTTTTAACTTCCAACCCCCGCTGACCAGGAAGAGATTTGCACCCGGCATCCAAAGAGGGCGTGGAGATTTTCCGCCAGGCCAACCAGCGCCAAATAAGCCAACCCAGTTTCCCACTTTACAGAGTTCAACTCCCGATAAAGCTTCCCTCTTCCTGCGATAAAATTTTATTCACCATGTCAATACTGTCCATTCCAAAACAACCAAGGATAACCATGTTTACCTTTCGCACCCAATTGAAGGTCAAAGTTAAACGGCAAGGTTGGGATTGCCAAGCACGCGTTTTTAATCCAACGAATTACCCGCCCAAGATGTAAAGGCTTTTCCATATAACCTGGTATGGCATCCTTCCTTACCTTCAGTAGATTAATTCTGCTGGATAGGTTTTTTGGCTGCTTGATATTCCTTGGCGGGGCTTAAATGGAATGTTCAGCCCAAGTATCCGCTGTGCAATTGAATTCTCTGGAATGTTTCTGCGGAGCTTGGCTTCTAGTTCGGTTGGAATGCGATCTAGATTGTCTGATTGGGAGTAAGTTTTAAGCCGTTGGGTATCTTCCAGAACGGTGTTTAACGCAATAGCTAGCGATGAAGAATACGAGCTTAGTCAGGTGTTCTTAATTGGCGTGCTAAAAGTTGTCCTTGTGAAGTTGGCCAGGAAGAGTATTGAACTGTTTGATTTTCTTGTAAAACTAGCATGTAGGAGGTGGGTTGATACGTTGCTTTATTATTTAAAGATACTTGTCTATAGGTGCTACTAATCCAACTAGGTTTGGTTCATAGATAGTTTGGGGGCGTTAAATTTCATGTATAAATTTTATAGCAAGATTAAAGTGTGGACTCCAGTTAAAGCAACCTAGAGATGCTTTATCGTATTGATCCCTGAAGAGTTTTGAGTGCAGACAATTGTATGGAGGTCGGGCATAGAATCAGCAGCAAAAAAATTAATTGTTCAAAGCTTTCTGTGTTGCTTCAAAAGGAGGGAATAAAAATTGATCGATTTTAAACTTGCTTTCAACTCTAGTATTTAAAAGTTAATAAAACCAATCTATGCTTACTGCTGGGGATCATTGGTAGATGGCTTCTCTTGTCTTGACAGAAGAGAAAAACAATTTTTAATTAAATCTATTTAAAATGTTTCATTTGATAAATTTCGATATTTTCCAATTGACGGAAGCGGTGTGCCAATTTAGAAAAGTGGCTTTAAACTCAAGCTGTAAATCCGTAGACCCAAATCACCATTTAAGCAGCTTTTTAAGGTGGGTTCCTTGAACGGTTTCCCTGAATCTTGACGTGTAATCAGTTGACGGAACATCTTTCAGTTCCGAACTTGAGCAGATCTGCAACGTATATTGGGCTTCATGAATTTAACCGCATCAACGTAAATACTCAAAGACAGCATCTTGAATCAGTGTGATTAAAGACATCGAGCTCTAGATATAAGAAAATAACATTCAGGAGGATAGATAAGCTTAGAAATATCACATATTCAAGCGAAAACAGCTTTTCTTCCCCTGATACTTTCCCAATAAGCCGTGCGCCGGGACTTTTTTATGGGTACCCTTCCAAGGGAACCATTATTCACAAACTCAAACATACCTCCAACCAAAGTTCACCAAAAGTCCCGCAGCACTCAAAGGACCAGTTTTAACAGGACTCTCTTGACGGGATGGCTTGTTATCCCAAATCCATCCAATCAAAGCTCAGGGCCTGGCGTGGAAAAAAGTACCGATAGGAAACTTCTGCCGACCTCCCGCCACCATGCATAAGGCATGTATGCCGATGACGAGATAGCTATGAAATCTATGGTGGGTATGGGGCAAGGGGTCAGGGTTCCCTTCAACCCTGCTAAATATACATCATACTTGACCCTACTGCTACTTTAGGATCCTTGCTGCAACTTTGTCCGGGCTCATCCGGCAGAACCGATATATTTTACATCCACCAATGCTACCCTCCCATCATTTAATAAAGGAATTTCTACCAAGCATTCCAAATACCATCCAAGACCTAGGTTTGAACTCTCAAGTGATATTTTCAACAAACCTCCCCCTGAAAACTTCCCCCCGCTGTCACCTCGGATACGCTTACCAGAGCTTTCCGAACAATCCCTGATCCATGGACCGACATTCCAGATTTCAACTCCCACGCTATACCTTCTTCTACCTAAAAACAAGGTATCCCTCCTCTCCGCTATCCAACCTCGAATCAACAGTAGCAAACGATGATATCATCAAGCAACCGGAATAGACTCACCATCAAAGTTTCCCTCTCCAGAGTCCCACCCCCAATCTAACCCAAATCCTCATTGCTGCATTGCAAACGTCTGCCCGTTTAATTACCCTTTCACTTTGATATATTTTCTACAAACTGTTAAATCTTGTCCTTCCCTAACCTTTTAATCAAAAACCACAATTCATTTCATCGGGACTGGGCGGTTACCTACTGCACCCTTCAGATTAATTACCCAGCCTTACCTCGCCAACCCAACAATACCTGATCTCCTCCGCAAGCTATCGAAGCGATGCCCAACCAAATGGAGAAACTATCCAACTTGGCATCCCAGCTACCCCCAACTCGCCAGGGAACCCCAGCTCTCGATCCAGTATGGGACACACTTTCAGAGTCCAACCCCATTACCGGATATCAATTCCAACTTCCTGATCCATACCCTCCGCCATACAACCCAAGACAAGATTTCAAATAAAATTATCTTTCCCTTCTAACCTCTACTCACAAAACCCTCCCCAACACCGGTACACAACAGATTAACATCTCTACTAAAATATGACAACCCCTGCTGCCAGCATCGATGTGATATCCAAGCCACTCTGAAATCCTGAAATGCTAATGTTGCAACCGAGATCCCATCCTCGCATGCTAATATATCTCACAATACACAGGGGGCGCTCAATGAAGCGCCCCATTACATGTCTAACAGCATGGATCAATCTGATGGTGATGTCAAATCGTGGGCACTATCTTCTAATTAGGAGCACTGCCAATTTGACACACTGATCCCCACATAAGTTATTCCACAGCCTCAACCCTTATATGGAACCCACCACCGTGTCACTCCCTGTGGACTTGTTGCTTCTTGATATAGTATATCAACCACAATATTCCTGAATAAACTACATCTTATTCTTATTCTTATCCTTTCTATTGGACTGTTGTCTTCCCCAATCAAATGCCAAAGTATCATTGGTTCAGTTGCAACAGTGGTAGCAGCAGTAGGTTCACAGCCTACCTAAAAGAAAATCCCCCAAGAAAGGACAGAGTATGAGCCGTATGGCTACTCTCCACCAGTAAACCTTCCTCCCTATCCCTGATGGGGACATCCCTAAGGGATATATTATATACCAAGACCAGTTGGTACTCACGAGCATCTATAACTGCCTCTTCCTAGGACAACATGACACCAGCATCATCCTGCCGCAGTTGGACCTATCTCAACAAATGCTGAATCTACAGCTGGAGTCTTTTGTGGGTGGCGTGGAAGGGGCTGACATTGTAAGTTGACTCCACTCCACTGAAACCCGCCTCTGTGTATGTCAGGTACCTGAGCCCATGTGGGTTGCCACTGCGTCTGGGTGCCTCACAGGGCCCGCCGCTGTGTGGTTATCATGAATGCCGCCATTCACCATGCTTCAATTTTGCCTTTGATGGGTTATTTTGAGGACAAATCTCTCTCTTTTGCTTTTGCTTTTGCCCTTTGAAATGACTCTGGCTCCGAATTGGGAAATTCAACTGTTCAGTTTCCTGATTCTGCGCAACTTTCTTTCCCCACTCATGCTTGTGGCGAGTGATACTATTGTCCATGTACTGTTTTGTGGTAAAGCTAAACAGTATATAATCCATTTCACTTTTACCAATAAAATTTAAGTTCTATTTGCATTTTTGTCTTTGTGTCTTCACATACTTTGACGCCTCTCTAGCCATGTCAGAAGATATTATTCCATCAGGGCCACCAGGTAATTACATAGCCTTCCCTGCCATTCTAACCAAGACTTAGTTTAAATCCAATCCTAAGGTTAGGATTTCCTGTTATGACTCTGTGCTGCGCCTCAGATCACAACAAAAATGGTGCTCACTACACGGGCTGTAAGCCCCTTGGTTACCCTTTTGCAACCATGTTATTAGGACCTTTGCCTCCTCCCATACAAGAGCTGACTTTGCCTGAAATTACCTGTCCTTCTATTGAAGAAGACATTGCTGACCCGCCTATTGTCCCTACTGTACTAAACCTCAGGAATGGTCCCCGCCTAGTGGCCTACCCTTTTGGTACCCCTGACTTGGAACAAGTCAGGGCGGTAGCCCTTGGGTTAGCCCGTAATGGAGCCATCCCTTGCCTTTAGCTTCAGTTCAGTCAAGCAGAACACTACAAATTGATTGTGGCTCCACAATTTCCACAGCATCTCCTCTCAGCGGCTGGCTCCGCTGAACACCTATTGTCATCCTTTGTACAACCCACCTTAGCCCATCATCAAATGGTGTTAGGGCTCCACATTCAGGAGATTTCATCTCTACAAGCAGCTGGCACTCATCACTGGGATCAGTTTGCAGCCTACCAGCAGTGGATCCACTCCCTGTTTTCCTTGGTATCAGACAATCAGCGCAACTCTGTCACCTCCCAGGCCCACTTGGTCAACTCCATCAAGCAAATGTGCCAGTCCATCCCTGAGTACATCAGGGAGTGTCTACATGAGTTTCACCAGTTGGAACAGCCCTGGCGCACCCAAGTAGATTCCACTCTGAACGCCTATCTCTCCAATTTTGAACAACTTGTGCAACAGCTCAACAAGTTCAGGGCTTACTCCTTTGATCAACTACAGCAAGTAGCAGCCCTTGCCGCTAAATGCCTCTGCAAACTTGGCAAGGAATTTGATCAAGAAAGAGCTGATGTTGCTGCTACCATTTCCAAACTCCAGAGTCAAGTAAATGAACTATCTACACCCAAGCCAGATGTTCAGCCCTCTCCCCCTTCTGATGACTTGGTGGACAGGGAGCAGAGAATATGGGACGCTATTCATGAGCTATGTACAACTACTCGCAGTCAGGGACGTCCTGCTGAGGCACCTCAACCTGACCCCCAGGTTCTTGAACTGACTACTCAAGTTGCGGAGCTACAGCAAGAACTTGCCGCCTTATGTGAGGTGATGGCCTCTGATGTTAGTTCAACCGAGGTTATAAACGAAGATGGCTGTTGTCCTGGCTTGTCAGGAGACCCTGCATTCACTGTGCTAGAGAGTTGATAGCTCTAGCTAATGAAATTTATTACTTGAAAGAGATCATTCTGAGCTTGACAAAGACATACAAGAACTGAGTGAAGTAATTGATTCACAATTGATAGGTTTGCGCCTTGCCTCTTGGTGGGTCCTTCTCTTACCTCCTGGCTGGCTGAACTTTCCACAGTAGTAACAACTCAGGGCCAGTGCCTAGACGTTACTGAGCAACAGACCACCTTGGTTAAAAATTTGGCTTCCCATACTTCTGAAACCTTGACTACTCTTGAAGAGAGTGTTTGTCAACTGGGGGCCAGACAGCCCCCCTCTGAATCTGAAGAAGAATTCTCCCCATGTATAAACATGCTTGACAGTAACAATGGTGGTCCGTCTCCTGAGGCCCACTTCAAACCTACCTTTAAGCAAGTCTTTGACCCCAAGATTTCTACTTTTTCAGCTTTCCTAATCATTTACAAAACTGCTATGAGGGGGACCTCTGATGAGGTTAAGAAAGAACACATTCTAACCTGCCTGCACCTGACCTTCCAGGAGGTAGTAGTGCCTGAGTTGCCCACCATTGAGACATAGGAAGAGATGAAGCAGCTTCTGATCAACAAGTTTGGTGGCAACCTTAGCTTGGAAGTAAAAAAGGACGCCTTCATGCACATTGCTTTCAAACCTAAGGAGACTCTAGTCAAATTTGCAGATAGATTCTACATGGAAGGACAGCAGCTGATCACAAGCTGCCAGTTGACCGCGTATGAAGCGTACATGGCTTGCGCTCAAGCCCTCAAGGTCAACCAGCTTCTGTGCCTTCACTTCAAAGCCCATAATGACATGCTTTCTTCTATGAAGAGCATAAAGAGCTGTTGCAGGATATGCACCTTATCCATTCTGGAGCAGTTATGCGGGAGAATTGTGCCACCTCTAATTCTGGTTTGTCTTTATGTGGCCCTTGTATCCTTACCATGAACTCACAGAACCCTCCTTGACGCCAAGGGTGCCATAACTGTGGGCAGATAGGTCACCATTCTCGAGTCTGCAACAACCCTTGGGTTGAAGGGGCTGATCCTAAGGAGCATGCGGGAAAAAGAACAGTCAACCTAGAGGCAGAGACACTCTTGGTTGACAATTCATCCCAGTTTCCTTCAATTTCCCCCTCCATTGCTGACCCTGAGTCTGCCAACACTGAGGCTCCTCCCATCCTGCTGTTATTCCACAACATCTCTGATGACTCTGACATGGACAATTCAGATATGGACAATCCCAACGCATATGGGTATTCAGTCCTTGTTGTCCCCAAAACTATTGCAGTCCCTTATAAACTATGTTCTTTTAAAACTACAACAACCTCCAAGCCTCTGCCTGAATCCAAGGAGGTTGTCTCTTGCCCATACCTTACTCAGGCTAAGAGATCCCCTGTGCTTGTAGAGTCATCTGAGAAAGCTTCTGAGGTTGCTGATGCTGTATTCAAGAATGTTTCAGTCTTGCTTCCTCTCCAGATGGTCTATAAGGAGTTTCTGGGCCTCAGATGCATGATTAAAAAGTGG
>QTSX02002427.1:0-79032 GCA_014839935.2 Entomophthora muscae
AGATTAACATGTCCTCATACCCTAATATAGAGAGGTAGCCATCTTTTAAGTTGATTATCCCATTGTATTTTCTAAGGAATTGGGTACCAACTAGGAGATCATAACTCTCATTCTCCAGGATCACAGCAAGCACGGCTAAGAGTAGCTTGACAAACTTGATAGGGAGAGAAGAGTATGCCCCTATAGCACAAGTCATGGACAAACCAGATGTACCATACAACTGGTGATAGTTAAGGCAGGGGAAGTTTGAGCTTCTTGTCAAGCTTTGAGGAGAAAATATTAACAAAGATCCTGTGTTTAAGACATCCTTGGTTTTCATCTATTGGATGGATATTTCCAAACAAGTGGTAGTACAACCAAAGGGAGGAAGGACGGCCAGAATGTCCTGGGCTTCTGCTAGTTCTTTGTCCCACTTTTTAATCATACATCTCAAGCCTAGAAACTCTATATACAGTCTGGAGAGGAAGCAAGACTGAAACTTTTACAACACAGCATCAGCAACCTCAACATCTTCCTTATAATACTCAAAACTCACAGGGGATCTCTTGGCTTGAGTGAGGTATGGGCGAGAGACAACCTCTTTGACTTTGGGCAAACACTGGCAGTTGTTGCAGGTTTTCCGAATATAATAACATAAGGGACCACAATGTTTTTGGGGACAGCAAGAACTGAATACCTATAGGCAATAGGATCATCAGCGTCTGAATCATCCATCTCAGAGTCATCAGGGATATTATGGAACAGAAGCATAATGGGAGGCCTCAGTGTCAGAAGGCTCAGAGTTGGCTATGGAGGGGGAATTGAAGAAGACTGGGAACAATTGTCAACCAAGAATGTCTCTGCCTCTAGGTTGACTGTTATTTTCCTGCCTGCTTTTTGGGATCAGCTCCTTCAACCCAAGAATTGGTACAGACTTAAGAATGGTGGCCTATCTGGCCACATTATGGCAACCTTGGCATCTAGGAGGGTTTTAGGAGTTAATAGTGAGGATACAAGACCACAGAAAGACAAACCAGAATTAATTCAGCTCAATTCTCCTGCACAATTGCCCCAGAATGTGTAAGTTGTATATCCTGCAACAGCGTATTTATACTCTTCATAGAGGAAAGCATGGACTTGTGAGCCTTAGAGTGGATATACAGAAGCTGATTAGCTTTGAGGTCTTAAGCGCAAGCCATGTATGCTTTGTGTGCATTCATGTGGCAGCTTGTAATCAGTTGCTGTCCCTCCATGTAGAATTTATCTGCAAATTCAGCTAGGGTCTCTTTTGGTTTGAAGGCAATATGCATGAAGGCGTCCTTATTCACTTCCAAACTAAGGTCACCACCAAATTTGTCAATCAGAAGCTGTTTTATATCTTCCCAGGTCTCAATGGTGAGCAGCTCTATCACTACCACTTCTTGACAGGTTGGGTGCAGACAGGTTAGAATGTGTTCCTTCTTAACCTCATCTGAGGCTCTTCTCATGGCAGTTTCATAGATAGTTAGGAAAGCTGCAATGTTCAAGGTTTTGGGATCAAAGAATTGCTTAAAGGTAGGCTTGAAGTGTGCTTCTGGAGTTGGGCCACCATTGCTACTATTGAGTACATTTATCATGGGGAGAATTCTGCTTCAGATTTAGACAGGGGCCGCCTGGACAACAGCTGACAAACACTCTCTTTGAGAGTAGTCAAAGTCTCAGAAGTGTGGGCACTTGTATTGTTAGCTAAGGTGGTCTGTTGCTCAGTAAAGTCTAGACACTATCCTGTGCTGTTACTACCGTGGAAAGTTCAGCCAGTTGGGAGATGAGAGACAAGCCCGCTGAAAGGCAAGGGGCAAACTTGTCATTCACTGAATTGATTGGCTCACTCATTTCTTTTACGTCTTTATCAAGTTCATAGTGGTCTTGTTTCAAATGGTCTACCTCATTAGCTAGAGCTATCAACTCTATAGCACAGTGAATGAGGGGAGCTCCTGACAAGCCAGGGCAACAGCCATTGTCATTGGCAACCCCAGTTGGACTAGCAGTAGTTGATATCATTTTGCGTAGGGCAGCAACCTCCTGCTGTAGCTCAGCAATTTGAGTTGTCAAAGCAAGCACCTGAGGGTCTGGCTGAGGTGCTTTGGTAGGGCAATCTTGACTGCAGGTAGATGATCACAGCTCTCAAATAGCATCCAATAGATTCTGTTCTCTATCCACCAGATTTTCAGATGGGGGAGAAGGAGGAACATCTGGCTTGGGCGTGGACAACTTATCTACTTGAGTTTGAAGTTTGGCAATAGCAGTGGCTGTGGCTACCCTTTCTTTGTCAAACTCTTCACTAAGCTTTCAAAGGCCTCTAGCAGCAAGGTTCACCACTTTTTGTCTTAATCAAAGGAGTAAGCACTGAAAGCATTGAGCTACTGCACAAGTTGTTCAAAACTGGTCAGATAGGCATTCAAAGTAGAATCTACTTGGGTTTGCCAGGACTGTTCTAACTGTGGGAATCATGTGGACACTCCCTGACGTAATCAGGGATGGCCTGGCGCATTCTTTCAATGGAGTTGACTAAGCAGGATTGAGAGGTGACAGAGTTGCACTGATTTTTGGATACTAAGGAAAACAAGGAGTGGATCTACTGCTGGTAAGCTGCAAGCTGATCCCAGTGATGAGTGACGGCAGATTGTGGCAATGAAATCTCCTGGACATGGAGCCCTAATATCATTTGATGATGGGCTAAGGCAGGTTGTACAAAGGATTAAAATAAGTGTTCAGAAGAGACAGCTTATGAGAGGAGATGCTGTGAAAATTGTGGAGCCAAAATCAATTTGTAGTATTCTGCTTGATTGAACTGAAGCTGGAGGCAAGAGATGGCCCCATCACGGGCTAACCCCAGGGCTACTGCCATGACTTATTCCAAGTCAGGGGTACCCAAAGGGTAGGCCACTAGGCAGGGATCACTTCCAGGGCTCATCACAGTAGGGACAATAGGCAGGTCAGCAATGTCTTCCTCAATAAGAGGACTGGTAATTTCAGGCAAAGTTGGCTCTTGTATGGGAGGAGGCAAAGGTCCTTAAAAAGTTACTGCAAAAGGGATAACCAAGGGGCTTACATCCCCTGTAGTAAACACCATTTTTTCACGATCTGAGGCAAAGCACAGAGTCACAACGGGAAATCCTAACCTTAGGATTAGATTTGTACTAAGTCTTGGTTAGAATGGCAGGGAAGGCTATGTGATTACCTTGTAGCCCTAAATGAATAATATCTGCTAGACGTGGCTAGAGAGGCGCCAAAGTATGTGGAGACACAAAGACAAAAATTTGAATAGAACTTAAGTTTTATTGGGTATAGAAATTGGGATTTTATACTGTGTAGATTTTCCACAAAACAGTACATGAATGGTAGTATCACTTGCCACAAGCGTGAGTGGGGCAAGTGAGTTGCTCAGAATCAAGAAACCAAACAATTGTATTTCCCAATTTGGAGCCAGCCTCATTTTGAAGGAGAAAAGCAAAAGAACGGGGTTTGTCCTCAAAATAACCCAACAAAGGAAAAATCAAAACATGGTGAATGGCGGCATTCACAACATGAGGCACCAACAGAAGGACTAAAATGACACTTAATTTGAGCAATTGGGAAGTGAAATTCCACAAGCATAAAAAATGAAGTCACACAAGATGTGTAATATGAGCAGCCTAAAATAGACATATAACAGTTTAACAGCCAATCAACAGCTATCCACTTTAAGAAAAGTGGCATTTTATTCATTTTCATGGCTCCTGATTTATATAAAATTGTTTTGAGAACTTTCCAAATATGGAATGGTGATTATAATAAAAATCAGATCATAAAATTTTAAACTTCTACTTTTAGTAATTTTATCCTAGGTTTTTTACAATGGTTTTTAATAGCAATATCTTTAACGGCGCCAGCAACCAAGCAAGCAGCAGCCAAGCCAGCTTCAATGGAGGCTAGGCTCAGAACGTGGGGCACCTGTTTACACCCAAGCCTTTGAGGCGGGTAACAAGGAAGCTGACCTGTACCTGACCACTAACCCCTATGGCTTTGGCTTTGGCTTATTTTAGAGTCACTTAGTGTCTAGCTCTGCCCCTGCTCCTGTACCCACCCCTGCACAAGCTTCCCACCAACTAACCAATCAGGACGGCAACCTTGATTTGGAACAATATCCTGCCACCACCCAACCTGCCCCCCCTATAGCCAATCAGGCTTCAGCTCCCACGGCCCAGCGCCCCAAACAACAAATCATCACCACCTGAATTCTCCAGGAAATTGTGGCACTAAACCTACAGGGTCTGTCATGGGACCAGATTGCCACCCAGTTGCAATTCACCTGTGCCACAATGTGGGATTTCAACAACCTAATGAACAAAGGGAATCTGATTGGGACAGCCAAGAAGCCAAAGAAGGCCCCCAAGTCCCAGATAACTGAGGCCTACCCAATAATGCTTGACCTCCTCCAGCGGGACCCCAAGCTTCCCTTGACCCAGGTCTGCAAACAGCTAGCGCACCATAATATATGGGTCTCTGAGCGCATGGTGCAGCTCTGGATGCACAGAAAGGTGGCTTCCATACGGGTTCTTACCTATTTTGCTGGCAACCAATGGGATGGCTCTGAGGATTCCCCATATGACACCACAATTGAATCAACCCTGGTCAGATGCTTGACAATTCTAACAGATGACATCATTTTTATCTCTTACTATAAGCTATCCATAGCTTTCAACAATTTTGGTACACAAGGAAGAGCCGCCACCCAAAAAGAGAGGAAGAAGGTCAAGAAGGGGACATTCATTGGTGCATTTCTGGCTGTTTCAGCCAAGGGTTTTGTCTACTATCAGAAAAATCCAGATTTCATCAATGGCTACTTGTACAGCCACATCCTTGGTGGATTACTTGACTCCTGGTATGGCTCAAATTCAAAGCATCAGGTTTTCTTGAGCCATCAGATGGAGGGTAGCTCCACCACCCTCAAGGTCATCCTGGGACGTGGGCACCAGGCCTTAGTATATCCTGCCGGCCACGCAGACATCCATATGGCTGATGTTGTCTTCTTTAACATTGGATCCACACTATAGGAGCGCTGCCCTCAGGCTTTCAACAACCTCTATCTTGGGGTCCTTGATCACAATTCTCTCTTTGGCCGCCAAATGGTGGTTGACTTGTTTGCCCAAAATGTCTTCCACATGAACATGGACAACCAATCACGCAAAGATAAGAGCCTCCCACCTTGGGCCACTGCCACCTACCAGCCCATCCATCCAATGATCAATGAGAAATACAACAAGCGTTATATGGCAACCATCACATGCAATCCTCCTATCTCTACGCCTGCCACCACCACCACCCCATCTTCCAGCCCCACTCACCCAATCCCAGACCCCCCAGGCCAGCACTGCCTCTACATCTTCCTTCCTGTGCTATTCTGTCTACTAGGCATCACTCTTCCATGCCCCAATAAACCCCCTGTTGCCAAACATTTTCTATTTATATTATCTTTATTTTGAATTTCAATTGTTCATGTTCTCTTTGTTTATAGTTGGTTTTATTCTTTATGTTCAGCTTATTTCTATAAAATCATATATTTACTATGCTGTGTATCTAGATCCAGAGCACAGTTATTTTTAGTAACCAACCACAGCCCCTTGTGAAACTATTAACAAAAATTTAGTGATCAGCTAAATTTGAATTGGAAAATTATAGGTTAACTTTTTCTAGATAAAGTTGTTACTGATCCAAATTCAAAACCTTAATGATAAACTTTAAGCCAAAAGGAGCCAAGTGATAAAATGATTGTTGTGACATAAAGGGTCATTCAATAATTCTTTGATGCATGTGCGCTAGTTAATATGATTGGCTGGATCTTTTGCCATTGTGCACCATTACTGCTGTGGCAAGTTGTTGATGGACTAGTGCCCAATCAGCTGCTGGGTTAGCACTAGTCCACCAACAACTTGCCACAGTAGCAATGGTGCACAATGGCAAAAAATCCAGCCAATCATATTAACTAGCACACATGCATCAAAGAATTATTGAATGACCCTTTATGTCACAACAATCACTTTATCACTTGGCTCCTGATTGGCTTAAAGTTTATCATTAAGGTTTTGAATTTGGATCAGTAACAACTTTATCTAGAAAAAGTTAACCTATAATTTTCCAATTCAAATTTAGCTGATCACTAAATTTTTGTTAATAGTTTCACAAGGGGCTGTGGTTGGTTACTAATAATAAAATGGCAATTAAGGAAACAATGCCAACACAAAGCAAACAACACATATTGAGATGAGCGTAAAACATATACACAATGGGTAAAAAGATGAAATATTATAGTAAATGGGAAATAAAAAATGATAAACAAAGAGGCAAAATATCATAATAACATAGATTTCATTGAGGTGAAAGCTATAAAAACATACAGAAAGGTTAGTAAAAAATCAAATGAGAGAACTTGAAAACCTACTCAAAGACCTCAACTTGGCAATTGCCAAAATTAAAGATATTGACTGCAAGGTCAAGGCAAAAGTGAAGGCCGCTGTCTTTACAGGGGATAAAACTAAAAAGGTGTCTGCCAAGTCACTCATGGCCAAGATGCCAGACACCCCCAAAATAACAATTGAGTGTCTTCTTAATGTTCAAAAAACTGTGGTTGAGGGCCTCTGGTTCAATTTGTTTTCCCTCTCTGCGCCGTCTGTCTGGGTCAACAATCCTGAGATGTATGCACATCTCAAGCCATCCAAGCAAGCAAGAACTGAAGATACAGAATTTCCTGCCCAACTGCTTGCGCCAAAAATGGCCAAGGCTGCTGAAGCAGCTGGCAAAGAGGAAACACAAGAAGGTAACCTAAAAATAAAATTAATAAAATTTCTAAATACTTTTCTTAGAAAATGTAGACAGTAAACTCTGCTGGGTTCTGGTTCCTCTTGTCCTGCCCACCTTCTATTTGAATTATGCCACTCACATGGCCAAACAGCTCTATCTGTCCCCCTGTCTTGCAGGAGCTCAAGGATAGGATTCACAGTATCTTCCCAATGTCCAGGGAGGCATTAGCTGGGCTTTCATATACTGAGGGGGCATCTGAGTGGGCAGTTACTGCCTACAAGAATGCCCAACTGGTCTGCCTTGACCCAGTGGTCCTCAGTAAAGCATACTGTGTAAACTCCATTGAGCTTGTTTGGGACGTCCTGGAGACGCTCCCATTCAATAATGTACCAGAGATGGGCCGGGCCCATGCAGCTGCGTGCTTCTGCTTCCCATTGGAGCACACCTTGTCTTACCCATTGGAGAACTTTGGGCGCACGGTGGGCAAATTAGCTGTTGCAGACGCAACAGCTGTCAAGAAGACAAAAATCCTCCTTGCCAACTTTGGGTTGGTCTGGAGTGCCAAAAAATGGGGGTCCCTGCAGCCATAGAGATGATCTTTTCAAAGACCCTGCACAACAAGAAGATCAGTGTGGTCTATAATAAACTGTGTGAGTTCACGGAAGCCTTTTCTGGGCAAAGGCTTCATCTGGTTGTTTACCTGGGGTTCCTGTTCTACTTTGGGATGGGCACATCTGTAGAGGACCTGGACGGGGTCTTTCTGGGAATTGACAAGGCCTGGCTTGCACTTGACAGGAAGAAGGTCCCCCTAAATATGACTTGGTGGACCATGTAATCCAAGAAGCCCTGGTCCTGGAAGGAATTTACTGGTTTGCAGCCCCACCAGAGAAGCTGCTGCTTCACTCCCACCTTACCCTACTCCCCTTCACCAGCCGGAGGGAGTTTTTTAATAAGGGTGTATCCACCGTACACAGTGTGACAGTGGAGGTTGTGTGCCACCTCCATTGCGGGGTGGGTACATACCAAAGGACTCACTATAGGCGCACACAATAAAAAATATTATTCCAATAAATTTTATTAAAATTTATATTATTTTTATTATAATAAGTTTTTATAATTTTTATTTCAGCAAACAAGTTTTGAAAATATATTGCAGAAACAGTTTCATAAAAGCATAAAATTATATGTTAGTAAAATAAATTCTAACTTATGTATAGCACATTTAATTTTATAATTTGATTTTTATATTTATTTGATAAGAGTAATATTAATATATTCACTTAATCAAGTATCAAGTCTTTGGGATCACCTCAGATGGCATAATAAAAAAATTAATTTAAAATAAATAAATTACTAGCCTCCATTGATGGTCCTGCTGAATGTGATTGTGGGCTTGGAAACATCTAAGTATAAAATGATAATTAATAAATCTTTAATAGTAAATTAGAGAATATAAAAAATTTGGACACACTAAGCCTTAAATTGATTGGCTGTTTGGCTAGGCACACAGGAATGAATGAATTAGTGTGGCCATAGAATTTGGCCACAGTCTCAGCTGGGAGAGTGTAGATCCCAGCCTGCAGCAAATTAAACAGGTCCTTGGTCCCAGTTGGGGTTCCTTGCTTGACAACTTGCTTGAGCCACCCAAAGAATTCCTCAATGGGATTTAGGAAGGGAAAATAGGCATGGAGGAAGAGAAGGCGCAATTTCACCGTGGCCAATTGCTGGGGGCCCAGTGCAATGCTGATGTCAATAATTGGGAATTCCTTGAGAATATCAGCCACCTTATGGAGACCAACATTGTCCAGAACAATTACATTGGTGAAGCCCAGGCTTGTGCACCTCAGGTGCTCCTAGACCAATTGAAGAAATGATAGGAAGGTCTGGCTATTGTGAGATCCCAAAATCATTTGGTACAGCTTGACCCCCTTTGGACCAAATAGAGCCACCATCAAATAAGCTGTGGCACGGACTGCAGCATGCCAAGCCATCCCATCATTAGAGCCTTTTAGGACATACCCATACCCATTGCGCATTGACAAGGCAAAAGCTAATTTTTCAATGTAGTAGAATTTGACTATCCCCTTGGCTTTGAGGGAAGTGTACACCTCAGCGTATTTTCCAAGTCTTGATGTTGGTTGGGCTGTTTCTATTATAGGGAGATACCCCAAGCTTTTTCCAGGAAAAGCACATTCCCTTCACCAGATGGTAGTAAAAAGAAATTGAAGCCTCAACACCAAAAGTAGATTTAACCATGGCCTGTATATTTGCCAGCTCAAAATGGCAATCTTGGGTTATCCACTGGTGGATTACCCATTTGTGCTCCTTAGTGAGCATGGAAGAAACACACAAGGATTTCTCCGCGGCAAGGACTTTGCCAATATCAATGAACTTGTTGAAGGTCTTGCTGGTGTACTTGGGATCCACTCCAACAATGGCCACAGCCGCCTTGTAGTCACCAGATTCATGCATTAGCTTAAGTCAGATGATGTGTTTGATGTCAGGGATGCGCTTCTGGGCGGGCTTAGCGGGAGTAGTTAAATTGGGATCCTGCTCAGGGACTGGCTTGCAAGGCATGAGCACCTTGTTGTAGAAGGCTGTAACTTTCTTTAGCACCAACTGTCCCTCATCAGTTCTGAAGGACTCAGGCTCTTTGTCCTCTTCCTGATTGCCATCACTGACGTAGGGCTTGTAGCTAGTACAGTAGTTTTAAAACCTATGGCAACAAGCAAAAACAATTCAGATTTAAATGAAAAAAACTCAGATGTAAACAAAATTAAAAATAAATAAATCTATTGTAAATTGATATAAATATATTACTTTTAAATTTGTTTACATCTGAGTTTTTTTGTTTAAATCCAAAGTATTTTTGCTTGTTGCCATAGCTTTTAAAACTACTGTATCAAGTACAGGCTTCACCTTCTCCAGCATGGCTGACGGGACTGACTCTTGCCAATACACAATGTCAAACACATACAAAGTAAGTGCTACCTCCCTGTTTCTAACTTTCTTGGTGAAGGTAACCTTGGTGGGCTTCTGAGTCAGCTTGGGGACCCAAGAGTTGATTCTCTGCACCCTAGCAGCTTGTGCTCCTTGAACCGGCTGTGTCAGTGCAGCATCACTATGGAACTCTCCTCTCCTGTCTCCTTCTTGAGTAGGCACTTGGTTTGCACTAACTCTGTTCTTTGACTTGCAGGGGCAACCACAACTGCGGCGTACAACAGGTGCATTGGTACTCTGGTGTTGTGTTCCTTCCATTTTACAATTTTATAAAATATTAAATAAATTTCAATTGAGTTACTCCCTAATTTTAATTTTTGCTTTTTATCTGAATATGGATATTTGATTAATATTTTTCCCATCCAATATCCCAATTATATATTTTTATTTCTTAATTAGTTTTTTTACTACGCCCATTTTTAGAATACCCCAAAAAAATTCCACACATTTTCCCATATTTTACGCCAAATTAAGCACCCAACACAATATTTTTAAAATTTATGTTTCAGATATTGTTTCTTATTTTAGATACCTTGGTATCATTCTTGATTACAATCTATTGCACACAACATTTGAGTGATTTTGTTTACATAGTGAGTTGCTATTATGTTTTGTTTTTTGATTGAGTTTTGACTCACCATGCTTGGGTGTATTTTTTCATCAATTCACATAGTAAACATATGTACACCAAAAGTCAACTCACACCATTTTTTTGTGAATCAATGTATTTTGGATTGTATTTTGAATGGTTCTGCTTTGTGTGTGAGGACTTCTTTGCTGTGTTGACTCGTTTTGTCCATTATCGCCAATAAATCCTGTTAACAGAGTGTATATTATAACTTTATATTTGGATTTTGCTTAAGTCTGAAATCATTTTTTAAAAATCTGAGATATTTTTGGTTGTTGCCATAGCTTCTAAAACTACTGTAAACCCACGGGCTCAAATGAACATGGAACAACAACCAGTCAAACAGCAACCATTTCTGTATCACTACCACATAAGACAATCAAGACAAGAGAAAAGCCCAGGGAGAGCACTAAGCAAGGTAATCTCTCCCTTCACAACTCCTGACTTGCCCAATGATGAATACCGGCTCAAGGACGTGGACCAGTGTCCAATGATCCAAGTGCCCTGAGAGGTTCCAGTACTCTACACCATTGCTAGATATATCAATAAACTGATGTCTTACCTGTTCTGCTTTTTAAGTTACACAGGTTCAGCACTCCTGGACTCAGGTACAGATCAAACCCTAGTCAACAGCAGCTTTTTAGATAAGTTCAAGTTAATCAATAATCATTTGCAGATTAAAAACGTGGTTTTAGCTGATGAACATCATATTGCTATGACAAGGAAAACTGCCCCCTTCTCTGTCATGCTTGAGAACCTGCATTCTACCATCCAAGGGCCTGTCATTTATTTTCCCAAGTTTGACATTTTACTGGATCTGAACTGGTTACAAAGTAATAACCCCATGTAAACTGGGCAACCTCAGTACTGACCATCAAACACAAAGGCATCAATCACCAGATCAACCCTGACTCAGTAGACCAGCTCTTACATAATCATGTCTTTGTGTGCATCATAGAGACCCTGGACAAACAGGAAAATCTTAAGACAATTGACTGGGACTCTTGCCAGTACAAGATCATGCGTTTCAAAGACCACCAAAGTACCACTACATCTCAGGATTGCAAAATTGTAGCCCACCATCCAGAAATCTTCAAAGAGACTCTGCTAGAATAGCCACTAGAGAAACATATCCAACACTCCATCTAACTCAAAGGAGCTGTACCTAAGGTGCAACCCATCTACCGCCTGACCTCAAAAAAAGACAAAACCCTATGTGCATACCTCAAGGAGACACTTGAGAAAGGACTTTTCTGCCCCTTGCAGTCTTCTTTTGGCGCTGCTGTATTTTTTATGGCAAAGAAAGACAGTACCTTACAACTGGTCACAGATTACCAAGCCCTCAATGAAGTCAACATCAAGAATTTCCACCCACTTACACTCATTGACAGCCTCTTTGATGCCCTGGTGGTGCCACTGTATTCTCCAAAATTGACTTAACTGCGGGTTATAACCAAATCTGCATCAAGGAGGAAGATTTCTAAGACAGACTTCTGCACTAAATACAGTTCATAAGAGTGTTTGGTACTCAATTTCAGGATGACAAACAAACTATTAACATTTGTGACCTTCATGAACAAGGTGTTTGCCCCCCACATAGGCAAGCACGCTTTGGTATACCTGAATAACATCATTGTCTATAGCCCCTTGGTAGAACAACACCACAAGGACTTGGAGGCAGTCTTTGCTACCCTGGAACAACATAAGCTACTAGCCAAGTCCTCCAAATTTCTGTTCTTCCACAAGCAGTTGCCCTTTCTAGGACACATACTCTCAAAAGATGGTGTTAAACCTGACAGCCAGAAAATCCAAGCCATCTTCAAAATGCCACGGACAAAGAACAAGTCAGAATTATGCACCTTCTTGGTAATAGTTTCATATGTACATTGGTTTCTACCTGACTACAGAGTCCTGAATGCACCCCTGTCTACTATAACTGCGCCAAATCTAAGTTTTTATGGACCCCCCCCAATGCAACCTTTGCTTCAGACGTCTTAAGGAGAAGCTCACAACAGCACCCATCCTACAGTAACCTAAACACAATGAGGAATACCAAATAGAAAAAGAATGTAAAGACCCAACAATTGGAGAACTATTTTAGCTAAATAAGGTACCAAGTTGACCACTTGGAACCCAGTGAGTGCGGTCACAATGGAATAGACTCATCATCCATCAAAAGATCTTTGTGTGTATGTTATAACGTCCAAAATTACTGGCAAAATATGTGAGCACGTAGTATATAAAAGTGTATATAGCTACAGACTGAGTGGAGTGGGGCCAAATCAGCATGGGCCAGGAGTACTGATTGGAGGAGTTGAGCTGCGCCAGCTCCTTGTAAAATTACTTGCCAGTTGGATTATTGAATGGCCCATGCAGTTGATAGTGTTGGTGGCCCCCAATCCCTAGGCATGCTGTAATGACAGCTGAGAGGATAAGATAGTTCATCTCCTGATCCTGGGGAAGCGCAGAAAAAGCTTAGTGTCTTTAACTTTCTGAAGGATAAAAGTTTGAATTTATTTATGTGATACCAATTGATGGGTAATTTGCTCAATGATAGCACAAACTATCATCAAGTAATTGAGCTTTATTATATACTATCATCCTTGGTGGGGCATGAATAGTGAAAAACAATCAACAGAGAGCCCCAAACACTTGATGTTGTCTGGAATTCCCTTTTGGGAGTGGGATTGGAAGGGATGTTCAGGAAATAAATTGTTACTCTCTGACTTGCATTGGTTTGGTGCCTTATTGAATGTTTTCATGCTTCCAAATTTAACTTCTATAGTTACTGCATTAATTGTTGTGCTGGAAAACCTGTCAACCCCATCCAAATTTAGTAGGTTCCAAATTTAGGCAGCACTTCCCCCTATTTTTGGGTTTGGGGAAATTGACTTTTTGAGTTTCCTGGTTTGCCAATTTCCTCATTTGATGGAGATGGACAGTCCTGCTGTGGAGGGTATGCTTCCCTGCCAATTGGATGGGTGGCTGGCTGGCAAAAGGCGCGCGGGCAAGACACCAGGCTGGACACGCAGCCAGTGGGCACCTGGCAGTCAGCCGCCTGGCCCTCAGCCAGGCTATAAAAGCTGAATTTGAAAATAGAAAAAATTTCAATTTCTTTTTTAAACCATTTCTGTTTGTGGCAGTTTACCCAATTAGGGGCAACTGCTGCCATTTTTTATCTTGACCTGTAGGACCCATTTTGGCCAAAAATGTTATTGTCTAAAAGGTTGTTGTCAGGAATATTCCTAAAACAGACACCTTGAATGCATCCATTGAGGGAGTACTAAAAATTAACTACAATAATGGTGACTTCCTGCCTGTAGCCTATGGATCACACAAACTGCTAGACAGCAAGTGCCAATATCCTATACATGACAAAGAGTTGTTGGTAATTATACACTGCCTGGTCAAATGGTGTTGCTACCTAGAACACAAGAGGAGTTCACAGCATTGACCAACTGCAAGCTGCTTATATACTTCAAGACCCAAGCAAACTTATCCTGCCGTCAAGCCTGCTGTATGGAACTCCTGGAGAGGTTCAATATGCTCATACAATATAAGAATAGTCCAGAACTTGCCATGGTAGACACACACTTTTGCCTGTACGTCAAAGCCATAAGAGGAGAGAATGGACTTGACCTAGACTGGCCTCTCCTGGTGCTCCAGACAAAGGACAAGGGCTTTCCCCTGGCACCACAGATATAACAGAAGAAACAGTCATTAATAAAAAAACACTTATTTGCAGACATGTATGGAACCTTACATCAAAAAATGTCCAACAGAACCAATATCCCTTATGTTCCCACACATCATCAAATTGACACCATCCTACATTACCATAGAGACCTAGGACACACAAAAAGCCACAATCTCTACAAATTCCTCAAACACAAAGCATGGTGGCCAACACTATACTAGGACGTCCAGAAAGTCTTGGACCAGTGCAAAGTATATGAGAAATTTGCAAAAAGCAATACTCCGCCTAAGTCAGTAAACCTATTTACACGCAATTACCCTTCAAGGTGTGGGCCTTAGAAATTGTGGGCCTCATGCCAGGGAAACATAATGAGAAGAATTACATGATTACTGCAATAGACTTTGCCACACAATAGCCAGTGACACAAGCAGTAAAGACACATACAGACAATGATGTGCAGCAATTCATAGGGAAGGAAATCATCAGCAAGTTTTGAAAGCCAGAACTCCTAATAACTGACAGAGGCAAATAATTGACCTTTAAGATACCAATGTATACCTCACCAAGAATGGGGTCCAGCACATGGTGAAAACACCTTACCATCCTCAGGCCAATGGACGCATAGAGCGGCTGAATGGCTGCTTATTGCAAGCCCTTTCTAAGCTCACTGCCAGGAGACCTGAGGACTGGCATAAGCAGCTATCAACTGCACTTCTTGTATGTTGTACTTGTGTGAACAGATTCACCAGGAAAAGTCCCTTTGACCTCATTTACGGCACACAACCCAATATCATTCAAGCACTATCAGGACCTAAGCTGGAAATGCCAAGCAAGGTTCCATACCACTCAGATCTCCAGATCATACAGGCTAATAGCAATCAATTAGAAAGAGAAGATGAGCGTCTAAAAATGAACTTTGTCCCCATCCAAAACAGACATGAGGTCAGCAATGAAGTCTGGGTCATGAATACCAATAAAAGTAAACTACAGCCAGAAAAAGCGGACCCCATTATTATCTTAAAGGCAAACAAAAACAACACTTACCTTGTGCAAGGGCTTGGAAAACGTAAGCAAGACAAGACTCTACACCATGATTGCCTGAGACCCTGCAAAGCAAGACAAAAATAACAAGAAACTGCCTTGCCCGCCACAGAACAGCAATTAGTCCAATACAGTGCCCAGGCTCCTGAAAGCCTCCCTGACAACCTACCCCCAGAGGAGGCCAACTTTCAGTTGGGGGTGTCAAAACAGAAGGCTTGACCTGCCAACAAGGTTTTATGTAAGCAAGTTTTCGACCTGCAACCCAATTATCTGGTCACTCAAAGCCAGGTTAGGAAGTCAACTCAAATTACCAAATCCATCAACATAAACAGATAGTGATCTCTTATAGTGGATACCTTGTTTTGGTGCTTGACTCATTACCAGGATCAAGCCACCCCCTTCACCATCCAACAGTGTGATCAACACAATCATGTTCTTGTTATTCATTGATTCACAATAACTATATAATTACTATCTCTCAATAAAGATTATTATCTAGTTTCTAATACTTTCCCCTTATAACTCTGCTAAAACAGCACATTTACAACACCACCCTGTGTAGTTTGCATGTCTTCTATTTGGGACTGGAAATATTACACTTTCCTAGTGACTGTTGTGCTTCTATTGTCTGCCATGATAAACTATCTTGATATTACTTTGGACTGTGGGTAGTTTCATGAGGTTGGAAATTTTTTGTCAACAGGGTATTGGTCTGCTCCAGTATCAAATAGTACTGTACCCCAATATCTGCAAAAGCAGAAAGGATAAGTGAGAATTGGATTTCCAGTTTGAGCAGCAAAAAGTAGAGGATTTCTGGAGGGTATTTGGATCATAGTGATTGAGTCCACATCTTGGTCCTTGTACAAGTCTTGTAATGTGGGGGGGGGGCTTGCCTAAGCACTCCCCTGAGCTTTTCCCTCCTTGGTGGTGTTATCAGTGCTCACTTGATTTACTTGAGTAGTGCAATTCCTGTTTTGAGGAAGAGAATTGTTGGCTTGGTTGTTCTGTTTTTTAGGTTGAGGGCCATTCTTTGCTGTGTGACTTTCTTTTTTTTGTTTGCTGCATGCAGGTTGTTGGATTCCTTTGCAGCTTGCTTTCCTTCCAAGAATACCTCTTGGAGGTTCTTGCAGCAATTAATCTCAATTGATGTCTAATGTGTGTTGGAAGGCTATTGTAGAAGTCCAGTTGTGTTCCAGCTTTATTGAAGTTGATGGTGCCAGGAGCTTGATCATGTATGTTTTTGTAGGCTGAAACGTACTCCTCAATGGTTCCTGTCATTATAAAGGTTTAAAGTTCTATCATGATCACCATGTTAGAGTCTTTTATGGCAAATTTCTCCAGAAAGGAGGTTATGAACATGTCCCAGTCTTTTTTTGATCAGAATGTTGGTCAAACCAATTGCTTACAAAATGTGGGGTGGCCTCAGTAACGTGTAAGGCAAGTTCACTAGCCCAGAGTTTACAGGGGTAACTCACTTGGGTAAACTTATTTTGTGTGCTTTGGATCCAAAGGTTGGCATTTCTGCGGCATAGTCTTGAGAACATCCCAGTTTCTACCAAATGTAGGCATTGGAATACATTGTTAGGTATTTTGGTTATTTCAGGAATTGGAGGTGGGTTCAGGATCCTGTGTGTGCTGAGGAAGTTGTACTGTTTGGTTGGTAAAAGGTCATTGTTGAAGACAAAAAACCCTGATGGGACTCCATGTCCTTCTTCATATTGCATTCAGTCAGTGGGGAGTGCCATACAATGGATTATCTTTTTGGGGGAATTTTTCCTTTAAGTTGTGTAGGTGGGATAACCTAGCTGTGCTACCACTTTCAAGTATATACTTCTGGGAAGTATAATAAACAAAATAAAGGGGAAAATTAAGAAGAGAATGATACTTTATTTGATATGAGTTTAGAGTTTTATATAATATCATTAGAAGCCACATACTGACCATGTACGTCATGGTAGTGATGGGGCTTATCCAAGTGATTGTTTCTCTTAGGTCATAGGGTTTTTCCAAGTAGTGTTCCATTTAGGATCTAGATTATTTTATCCCTGTAATAGATGATTAACTGATAGTAGTGCCACCAATCTAATGGTTAGTGTGGTGAAACCCATCACCAGTCAGTCAATCTAATCCTGATTGTTGTTGAGTACTTCCTGATTGTATTTGATCCTGATTGCCTTTCCAATAAAGTAGTCATTCTGGATGCTTAAGGCATCAACTAGATGCTGGATCATCATACAAGACCAAATAGCTTCCAGATTGTCCACCTGCACTTACTTAGTTCCAGATTAGAAGTCCCACCAATTAGGTGTTAAATCTACTAACTGATTTAGTTCACTGACTGCGGTTAATGATTGACTTCCCCATCTTTGAGTCTTTTGCAACCCCCTTGTGCAGCTTGGGCTGTTCACATCTTTCCCTGATTTCTGTGTTGATCCCTAGTGGTTCAACATTCATTTCCCCCTTTCTCAAACCCCATACAATGACCAACTTACCTTTAGTTATCAAGTAAGTTGAATTATATAAACCCCCCTCCTTTTCTCAATAAAGATATATGCTACACCCCCCTTATATTAGCTACACCATTGAATACTTCTTTGAGTGTATAATCTGAGAACCGCAAAGGCTAGTCTTCTCCTATTAACTACACTGCCAATTAGCTTGACTAGAAGTCACTTATTGAGTATTTGCTTTATAGTAGTTGCTGTTGCCACTAATCTAAACCCTTTGTCATTCCCAGGTCCAACCACTTCTGTATTACCAACTACTTGTCTGGTATCCAACTAGTACAGTACCAAGTCTACCAACCAACCCTTAGATCATCCCCCAATCTCACTATCTAGTTCTAGTTTGTCAAACAACCAACAGACTATCCCCATCTATTGTAGTAAGAGTACCACATCTTGGTGCTCACTACAGGGGCTTTTAGCTAATTCCTGCCAACCTCTTATTGACATCTAAAAAAACCTCTGAAAAGTGAAGAACCTATAAAATATGCTTAACACCAGATCCTATGGAGCGCCTCTCCTGCCCTTGAATGACAATATCCAATGTGTTGGTTGTCCTAATAGAATGGGCTCTCCAGCCACCACCACATCAGCACCATCCCAAAAAAGCGCCATTAACCCAGGATCAATTAGCAGTATCCACCCCCAAAGGGTGAGCCAGTTGTCAACCAGAAGAACCACCTCCTGACCCTTGACCACTACTTCCAACAATCCCACCAGACCATCTCAGTCCCCCCTGGGGAATTGCACTACAGGCAATTGGACCAACTGACATACTACAGCCCCAAGCAGGGTACTGAGTAACCTTAACAATTTCCCTAGTCCAGTAGAGCAACTTTGATCCATGGAGATTTCTACAGTACAACTGGCCCCAATCCCTCCTCTGGGACCCTGAGAACCCCCTAGCCAACCAGTGAGACATCCAGTCCCAACTTTTGAGGTCCTCAACTTCTCTGCTTCTGGAGTCAGTCAAACTCTCAATTGTTGGCCTTCTGCACCAATATGTCCTGTCTCCACTAGCCCTAGCCTTCAATTGTTTCCAACTGCTCCTTCTATTTTACAAGCCAATACTAATCCCTATCTCCCTCTGGATACCTCTGTGGAGACCACTAATACTGAGAGAGATCTGTGAGAGATCAAGCAAATGATTGAACATAATAATGAAGCCCTTCCTCAATCAACAGTTGACAGTTTGGATAGACTGACCACATACACAACTAGGGTTGGTCATCCTAAACACATGGACGTAATGAATAGGCTCAATCAGGTCAATGCCAGCCTTTGAGAACTAAACAACCGACATGAAGACCTCTAATAGTTGGCTGCTATTAGCTTTGAGTGATAGGGTGAATGGAACAATATCACCAATCAGCAACTTGAAGAGTCTGACGCTTGTGCCAGAGCAACTGCTGTCCACTTGGAGCAAATAATCCAGGAGTCAAATACCTTTGTGGATACCCAGTTTACTCCTCTCTGCAACTTCACTGTTGCTTTGGCTGCCAACTTGGAGTTGTCTGCAGTTCACCTCAAAGCCCAAGGAACAACTCTCACCAACCGCCATCAACATATCCAAGAATTAATGGAAAAAATGAGCCAACTGTCCCAAGCAACCTCTGCGCAAAGTGCAGTCCAGCAACAGCAGAATATAGCAATCACCCATGTGGACGCTGAGGTCACCAGAAAATTCAATGAAAATTTCACTCAGATTAAAGAGGTACAACACCAATGTACCAAAGATCTAGCCACCACTACTGCCGTGGTAGTGGAACAACTCACTACCTGCAATCAAGGAGTACGTCAAGTGCATACTGCCAACCAAGAGCTAACAGAACAAGTGGGTGGCTTTACGGCTCAATTGGCCAACATCACCACCCTACTCAACAATCAAGGACAAGTAGTCAAAGAACTAAGACTGGCCACAACTACTCTGGAAGAATACTTTGATTGACTTGCCATTGGGGATCCAATCACCCATGACCCCACCATCATTGGCAATATTCTCAATCACAGTTGAGCTGACCCTGCTTGCCCTCCTCAGTACACGCCCCCTGACATAGCAACTGGAGTAAATGCTATGCCAATTGGGAGTACAAGTCCAAGAAGCTTCTGCCGCTGCCAAAGAAGCCCCAAGAGCCACTAATGCCAGTCCTGCTGCAGATGCCACCAATCTGATTACTCTGATAGTAGTAGTTCTAGTTCTAGTTCTGACTCTGGTTCTGGTTCTGGTTCTGAGGATAAGTCAACAATCTCATCTTCTACGTATCAGCAAGGAGTGCACCATGGTTCTAGTTCAGGAAGAACTAAGCCAAATAGTCTCTTCAAAACCAAGTTATCAATGAACAGTCACATTGACATCCACATGTGGCTGGACACTTTTGAAAAGGCTAATGAAGGACTAGGATCAAGAGAGATGGGTCTAGCCTGTATTTGCATGCTAGAAAAAGCAGCACTAGCTGAAATCTTTCAACAACTTCCTAGAAACTATAAATATAATGACGTGAGAAAGGCTCTCCTTAAAGTCTTTGACTCAGAAGAAAGGGACAAAATTGACAGGGATAACTTTCTAGCTCTAAAAATCAAGAACTTCAAAGATTTTTCTCATGAGTTCCAATCCATGGTAAGTTGGCTACAGATGAAGAACCTTATCAGCCCCAACGGCTGTTGTTGTGCCCTCTGACATACTTTATTACCATACAAGGATCTTTGGCATGAGTTCTCTGGTCAAATAAATGGCCTTCATGACATTAATTTTATTGTAGAGTAAGTCTTTTTCTTAGGACAGCTTAAACCTCAGTTGGATCAACTTAAACATACTGACCAAAGGGTTTACGCCACTCCAGAACCAGCTCCAACTCCTGTCTACCAACCTTTGTCTTCCTACCAGAGCAATTCTAATGCCCAGCCAACTCTGTACCATATGCGACCCAACTACACTGGTTGCAGAGTATTTAAGGATAAGACACATATGCAAAAGGATTGCACCAATTTGCTGTTTACAACAAAGTACAGGAAATGTTTAGAAGCAGAACTCAGGGTCAACCTGGAGTTCACGTAGTTTCTACTGAGGACAAAGTCCACATAGAAGACTACTTCTCTTCTGAAAAAGAGTAAAAAAACAAATAGACAATGGACTCAGGGAGTCCTCATCACCTCAACCTAAACCTCCCCCAACAACCTAGCTGGTATTTTTGCTGTGTTATCTAACCCAATCAGCAAGAAATCAGTACAAGCCCAACAACTGGAGAAGAGACATGCCTTAATGGAATCTCTTAACTCTAGTATCACCAATTTGAACTTCTATCCCTATCTTTCCCAGTCTGTACCTGACCTGCTTCCAACCAACTCTGATAGCAACTTCAAAGACATCACCTCATACAACAACAGTTCCTTTGTCAATGTATCTTTCCCCATCCCAATGCAGACCTTCTTGAAAGCCCTGCCAATGTTTAAGGATTGTTTGGATGCTCTATGAGTGCATCTAAGAACTGATCCCATATGTAATATCACTAATAATATTTTAAATCTGACAAAAACATGTACATGGGTTCAACTTAAAGTCTTTGATACTCCTATTTGCGCTGTTGTCAACACAGGAGCACCGACAACAATTGTATCCTCCCAATTGGTATCAAATCTTTGGTTCAAGCCAGACTTGACTTACAACAAAAGCTTTTCTACCGCAGGGGATCAACAAACTATTACTGCAGGTGCCTACAGTAGTATCCCTCTGATATTTGGTGATCTAGTCCTAACAACAAGTGCTGTTGTGCTACAATCCATCAGTTATAATATGCTAATAGGTACTGACCTGCTACAACAATATGACACTATAATAGCCATGGGTACAGGAACAATAACCTGCATGGGGTATTCTATTCTGTTTTTGTTTAACAACAATCAAACATTGTACATGGTATCTCAAGGGAAAACTGACCAACACCATACTTTAATCAAGTACCTGCATGGTGTCATGGAATTCCCTATCCTCTTGCCAACCCGCATACCAAGACTCTTCAGTCCCATGCTAACTCAGCTACAGGAATCAAATTAAAGGCTAACCATTATATTATGATAGAGCCTTTTACGCAAGTAGTTGTTAGCACAGACATACTGTTTGAAGTTCCTCCAGGAATGTCTCTCAATGTGTTTAGCCTTCCTCACCCTTTGCTGGTCAACCCAATTGCAGCCCCAGGATTTTGTGACAAAGCCAACCATTCAGAGCTTAAGGTGCTATTAACCAACCTCTCATCAAAGAAAATTGTTGTCCAAAGACATCAACCAATTGCATATGTTAGGATCAAACCAACTGTAGACATTGACTCTGTCTACTATGTAGGAAACCTATAGGAATTAGGTATTTCAAAAACACCTACAGCCCATACTCACTCAGTAATGGCTGCCATTCCGCGCAAAGAGATGTCTGGTCTTTCTGAGGGGGAGATTTCCAAGTTTGAAAAAACTTTTAGATGAGTTTAAGGACATCTTTGCAACATCCAATTTTGACTTAGGTTGTGCAAAAGGAGTCAAGCACAAAATCAATGTTGGTGATTCAGCTCCTATCTATCAAAGGTCATATTGTTAATCACCTAAGGATAATGCAATAATTGGTGAAGAAGTTCAACAACTGTTAAGTGCTGGTCTCCTGAAACCATCAAGTAGTCCCTGGGCTTCCCCTCTTCTGCTAGTTAAGAAGAAAGATGGCAAAAATTGAGCCGTCATTGATTACTAACAGTTAAATCAGATAACCAAGAAAGACAAATACCCACTGCCACATATTGACAAAACACTTGACCAACTAGGTGGTGCACGTTTCTTCTCAGCAATGGACTTGGTCTCTGGTTACTAGCAAGTAATGATGGCTGAAGAAAATCAAGAGAAATGCGCCCTAATCACAGCAGCAGGGTTGTATCAACAAACTAGAATGCCCCAAGGACTATCAAACGCACCAGCTACCTTCCAACAACTCATGAATAGTACATTTACCGACCTTAAACTAAGTTTTGTTCTCATCTACTTGGAAGACATAAACGTTTTCTCTAATACATTTGATGAACATCTTAGCCACTTGAAGGAAGTCTTCATAAGGCTTCAGAAGACAGGGTTGAGACTCAAACCTTCTAAGTGCTCTTTCTTTAAAAAGCATTTGGAATTTTTGGGTCACTTCATTTCTAGCAAAGGAATCAGACCAATCCCAGCCAAGACGTTGGCCATAGCCCAGATGCCTTCCCTCACTGACATGAAAGGAGTTCAAGTAATTCTAGGCATGGCAGGTTACTATTGCCAATTTATTTTCAACTTTGCCAAAATAGCTCAACCACAGTTTCATTTTTTGAAGACTTCCACCAATTTCAATTAGACCAAAGAATGTGAAGAAGCATTTCAATCCTTGAAAGACGTTTTGACAACTAATCCTTTGTTAGCGTACCCAGATTATTACAAGCCTTTTGCTCTGCACACTGACACTTCCAATGTTGCAATTGATGCTGTCCTGTCTCAGACCAACACAATGGCAAGGAACAACCAGTTGCTTACTTCTCAAGAACTCTTAATAAGCATGAGCAGAACTACAGCACTACTGAATGTGAATGCCTAGCTGTTCTGTATGCTATCAAAGAGTGTTGACCTCACGTTCATGGAACACACTTTATGGTAGTCACCAACCATTTGAGTCTAGTATGTCTAAGAAAGATGAAAGACCCAGAAGGCAAACTAGCAAGATGGGCTGCCAAGTTACAAAACTTTGACTTTGACATTGTCCACCAACCAGGGATCAAACATGGAAATGCCAATGGTTTATCCAGACTACCAATTGTTGCCGCATTAGGAGAGGACCTTGATAGTTTTTATGAGTTGATAAATTGACCAGACCAATGGAGCTCCCTAGAAGAGAAAGTGAAAAGGATGCTCCAACAACTGAGTCAACACACATTTATAAAGGATAGTAAACTCTTTAAGATTTATAAGGGTACCACTCTTCCCTATATTTGTCCCTCCAACCAACTCTATTGCCTTGATGACTTCCACCAACAATTAGGCCACGCAGGAATACAAAAAATTATGAAAACAATGTCAGAATATGTTTATTGGGAAAATATGACCACTGACATTGCAGAATATGTCAACAAATGTCTCCAGTGTGCTAAGTTTAGAGAAAAACCCAGCCAACACCCCTACCAATTCATTTTACCTGGATACGCTTTCCAGACCGTATCAATTGACGTTGTTGGACCACGCCCCAGAGCTGGCCCAGGAAAATTGAAGTACATCATAGTTGCCATAGACCACTTAAGCAAGTGGGTAAAAGTCTGACCTGTTGCTTCTGCCAACTCCTTACAGACAGCTAAGTTTATACTTCAAGAGATCATTGCACAACATGGTTGTCCTGCTACAATCTTAACTTACAAAGGAACCAACTTTTTCAAGGCTATACTACCTCGGTTACATGATCTAATGGGAATCCAGAGTACCTCCTCAGCGCCCTACCAACCCAAGACAAAATGAGCTGTTGAGAAAGTTAATGGAACTCTAGTTAGGATATTGAAGAAAATAGCACATGATTGGCCTTCTTCATGGGACATACACCTAGGTGCAGCCGTCATGGCATACCAATTCACTGTACATTCTAGAACTAGTGTAAGCCCATTTAAAATGCTATACAGCCAACAACCTGGACTTTCTATACACTTGGTACCATTGAACGCCAACTTTAGTGAATCTACATATTCTCAACAACTGAATCTCTTGACCAAACAGATAATGAAGACCCAGTCTCAAGCGTTCAACATTCTAAAGGAATATTGAGTTAAAAGCTACTTGCAAGACCAAGTGAATCTACCAGCCCTCCCTAAGTTTCAAGTCGGTGACCAAGTTCTTATGTACCAACAACAACTTCACAAGCCACAGAACAAGCTAGATAGCTTATGGAGCAATCCACGTGAATTCATTGCCAAAGTAGGCTACAATGTCTACAATATTAAGGATTTAACTTCTGAACAACTAATCAACTGTGTCCATGCTAAATTCCTGAAAGGATGTCCAGTTGACTCTTCAAGGCTGACTGGACCTCTAGCTAAGGTTTAGGGTTTGCCCTTCCCTTACCTAGTTTTTATTATCTCTTCTTTCTATTTTATACCATACCCTTAAATCTATTGTAAGGATGAATCCCAAAGAAAAGCATAAAACAAATTGAAAAGAGAGAAGAGCTTTATTGTACATTGCTTATTTAAGAAAGACAATAAAACCAAGGGAATAAAGCATCTCCCAAAGATGATGCATAACCAACACTGCTTTGCCAACAACATTGGCTTCCAAAGGACTTCTAGAGCCAACCTTACGGAAGTTCAAAAAATTGGGGAATTCAATGTGATCTAGACGCGCCACGCCAAAGTCAGAACCAAAAAGTCCAAATATTAGGAGCCCAAGACTAGCCAGGAATTCTGATTGAGGCACATTGGCCAACCAGCTGTTTAAAAACTCTGTAAGTTGAATCTTTTTTACATCAGGGATTTTCTTGGCCAACAAGTCTTTCTCGTGAGTCACCTCAAATAGTATCTTCAAGGTAAGAAGATACAAAAAGCCCATTGACTGGCTATAGGAGAAGTTATTTTCCTGGGAAAAGGTAATGAAGAACAACTCTTGGTATTTCGCAGGACAACACTTTCCTATCCTGTTCTGGAGGGAGATCACCTGAGGAGCCATATGATAATTGCCAGGAAAAGCCCAGCTAAGAGCCACAGGGCAATAAATTGCCAGGATTTTCTCTTGCTCCTCCCAACTTACTTCCAAATTGGTTGTTCTTGAAGAAATTGATCTAGTTCCACCTTGTATGACTTTTGCTCAGCCAAAAAGGCAGTATTCTCCATGCAACGCCAAAGAGGAATTGGTGTCTTACATCAGGATATTCAACCTTGAATGCCTCAAAAATTTCTTTTTAGGATGATCCTAGACAAACAATGTTACTGTCAAAATCCATGGGTACTGTGTATCCTATGTTGGTGTCTTAAGAAGGTTAGAAAACATTAAATGTTGTTGTTACCTCAGGTATCAGTTTCACTGTGCTGGGGTTCAGTGCCTCAGTACGTTTCTTGGACATTCTCCCATTGATCAGCTTCTTGAAGGCTGATACCTCTTTCCAGATACTCTGGAGTGCCTTCTAAGTAGAGTCTTGCTGATCAGAAGGCTTCTCCTTCTCCTTCTTGGTGGCGGGTTCTACTGGCTTGCGCAACAAGATTTGAGGCTTCTTTTTGGTTTGTTCTACTGTTTTTTGCTGCTTGTCAACATTGGTTTCTTTCTGATAGTTAATGGAAGTACTCATTGAACACACTTGCTGGCTACCACTAGCAATGAAGGTTATTTGCTGACAGAAACGCTCCAATTTCTCCATCTCCTTGGCATAGTCATCCAGAATATTGGATACTTCAATAAGACCCTTGGTGATTGTCTCATTTTTTTCTGCCACAGCTGATTGCTTGGCTACTAGGTCTGCAACAAGTTTTTTAATGTCCTCCATTTTTGCTGATCAAGCTCTATGAATTTTCACATTTATAGTCTATTAATTGGGGGTATGTGTGGTGAAGTCCATCACCAGTCAGTTGCTCTAATCCTGATTGTTGTTGAGTACCTCCTGATTGTATTAGATCCTGATTGCCTTTCCAATAAAGTAGTCATTCCAGATGCTTAAGGCATTGACTAGCTGCTGGATCATCATACAAGACCAACTAGCTTCCAGATTGTCCACCTGCACTGACTTGGTTCTGGATTAGAAGTCCCACCAATTAGGTGTTAAATCTACTAACTGATTTAGTTCACTGACTGGGGTTAATGATCAACTTTCCCACCCTTGAGTCTCTTGCAACCCCCTCGTGCTGCTGGGGCTGTTCACATCTTCCTCTGATCACTGTGTTGATCCTCAGTTGTTCAAAATTTATTTCCACCTTTCTCAAACCCCATGTGTTACAACTGAACCAATGAGGATTCAGTATTTTGAAAATGGGGAAGACAACAGTCCAATGGAAAGGACTGAATAAGAATAAGATATTGTTTATTGTGGAATATTGTGATTAATATACCATATGGGAAAGCCACAAGGCCACAAGGGGGTGGAATGATGGGAAGCTCTATGTAAGGTTTGAAGCCAAGGAATAACTCATGTGGGGATCATCAAGTAGAATTGGTAGCACTCCTAATTAGGATGAAGTACCTGCCATTTGATATTGCCATCAGATTAATCCATGTTGTTAGACACGTCAAGGGGCAACTCATTGAGCGCCCCCTGTGTATCTTAAGATATGTTATCAGCCAAGTCTGGAAGCTTGGTTGCAACATCCCCCCTTGCCCCCTGCTTGCTGTCAGACACCAAGACCAGAGTCTGTGGAAGGTCTGGGAAGGTCTGCACAAACAGCCTTTGTGTGGGGATGGCACGGCAGGGGAGCAAGTGATTGTGGTGAAGCTTCTTGGTATTTCCTTGGGCATCTTTGAGTTGATAATTATTATTGTCATAGACAGCGGCTATCTTGAAGGGCCCTAGGTGGTTGGGCTCCAACTTGGCAGAATTGGGATTGAGGGTATAGACAGGGTCATCTACGGCGTACCTAGCTTCAAGGTGCTTTGTCCCTCCTTCAATTTGCTTGTGTTTGATTTCCCAGGCTTTGGCACACCATTGACCTAAGGATGGGGTTGTTACTAGGGGAGGCTTGTTGGGAACCTTGGACCATAGCTTTCCCTGTTCAACTCCTGTCAGACTGTCAGGCGTTCCAAAGGCCAGGGTGCTGGGGCTGAACCCTGTACCCCTGTTGATTCTTGCTTGTAGAATAAGTAGAGCGGTGGGCAGGTGTTCAGTCCATGCGGTGTTGGGGTGCTCTTATGAGAGTTTGGCAATCAGCTGAACCAGTGAGTCATTTAACCATTCCACGTGTCCATTGGCTTGAGGATGGTAGGGGGTTGTAACTATACATTGGAGTGCGTTCTTGGCGCAGTATGCCTTCATGACATGCCCAACAAGTTTGGGGCTGCCATCTGTGATGAGACGTTTGGGTCACCCAAAGCAGGCCACAATTTCTTTGCCAATGAAGCGGGTGATGGTGGTGGCAGTGTGGTTAGTAGTTACCCAGGCCACTGACCAGCAAGTGAAGTAGTTGATGGCAGTGATAATGTACCTCTTCCCCAGTCTGTCTTTGGGGAGTGGCCCCACAATGTCAATATCCCATTGCTTGAAGGGTTCCATGGCCTTGATGGGCAGGACAGACTTGGGGGTACAGGTTTGGACGTGTTTTTTTACACAGCACACACGTTTTAAAAAGATCCAAGATATCTTGATGCATGCGCGGCCACACAACCTTATGTTTCATGATCTCAAAGAGGTTACGCCCTTTGATGTAACCCAGGGTTTGGTGGTAGTTCAGTATTGTGTCACCTTGTTGTGTGGTGGAAATGTAAGGTGTCTTTCCACCTGTCTCTGCCCAACGGCAAACATTCCCAGCATCAGTGGTGAACTTACTTTTGTTGTTCTTCAGCTTGGAGATGGTTACTGAGTTAAGGCCCTTGTAGCAAGTTGCCTCAGGGCGGAGGTAGAGCATGGGCTAATCTGGATCTAAACCATTGTCCCCTGTGATGGACGCTACGTAGAGTCACAAAAGGGTGTCAGCTGTGACAAGTTCCTTCCCAGGCTTGTACTTGATGCGCAACTGGTAAGGGGATAGACACTCGACCCATCCTGCTTGGTGGCGTGTCAAGTGGGACTGTGTGTTGAAGTACTGAAGTGACTTGTGGTCTGTCAGAACGCGGGGTGGGAAGGTAGCACCTTCCAGGTAACAGCGCCACTTCTCAATGCAGTGCACAATTGCTGCCAGTTCTTTGTCATGAATGGGATAGCGTTGTTCCAAGTTGGTAAGTTTCCTGGACTCATACACCACAGGGAGGAAGATGCCATTGTCAGTTTCTACCCTTAGCACGCCCCCTATGGCTCTGTCAGAGGCATCAGTCTTGAGTTTGTACTGGCGGTTTCAATTGGGGAACTGCAGTACTGGTGCTGTTGTGAGTCTTTGTTTCAACATTTTGAAGGCTTGATCTCTGACAGGGGTCCAATGGAAGCGCTGCTTGGTGTTGAAGAGTTCAGTGAGAGGTGCAATTAGTTCCCCACAATTGGGAATGAACTTGCTTACATAGGCAACCATGCCTAAGAATATCTGCACCTGGCCCACATTAGTGGAGGGCAGCATGCTAATGATTGCCTTGATTTTGGAAGGGTCAGGCTTTATTCCTTGGGCAGAGATGGTGTGCCCAAGGAATAACAGCTCCAAATTGAGAAACTTGCATTTGGAGGGTTTAGCTTTTAGCTGGTTTTTCCAAAGAGTGTCAAGGGAAGCACAAAGGTGTTGGAGGTGTGTGGTTTGATCTTGACTGAAGACAATAATGTTGTCAAGGTACACAACCACACATTTTCCAATTGGGTCTTCAAATGCTTTGTTCATCAACATGGCAAAGGTGGAAGGAGCGTTGGTCATTCTAAAGTTCATGACACAACACTCAAAAAACCTGTAGCGTGTGCAGAAGGCAGTTTTTGCCTCATCCCCAGGTGCAATGCGACCTGGTTGTACCCTGCAGTGAGATCAATCTTGCTAAAGACCTTCACACCTGCAAGCGTATCAAACAGGTTGTCAATCAGTAACAGGGGGTACTTATTCTTAACTGTCACCTCATTTAGGGCGCGGTAGTCTATGACCAGGCAAAGGAACTTGTCCTTCTTGGCTACAAAGAAGACAGCCACCCCATATAGAGAGAGTGAGGGGCAAATGAAGCCCTTACCAAGCACGTCCACAAGGTGCTGGCAGAGGGTCTCATCTTTCTTTGGTGTAAGATGGTATAATGGTTGTGCTTTAGGTAACAATCCTTGAAGTTGTACAGTGTGCTGGACCTCCCAGGGAGGAGGTAGTTGTTCAAGTGTCTCACTGAATATGTCCTTGTACTCCTCAAGGAGTGCAGCAAGCGCTGGTGGTAATGAGATGGTCAAGGGAGGGACCGCAGATAGTTTGGCGCGGATAACTTTGACTGAGCATTGGTCAAAGTCTAGTTTCCCCTCATTGAAATTGTACAAGCCTGTCTCTGTTATTCTGACAAACACAGTATCATGAAGTAGCTTGCTCATTTCTACAGGTTAAATCTGGGGCCCCATCCCATTTCTGTTGAGGGTGATGACATAGGTATCCCAATTGATGTAGGGACAGTTGTGCTGAAGCCAGTTGAGGCCAGCAATTACATTGTGGCTGAGCCTTGCCATGATTAGCCCAGAGAGCTTAACCTGGGTGTTCCCCATTCTCACAGAGAAGGGTACCATCTTGTGAGTGATTGCAACTCTGTGGGAGTCAGCTACTTGTACTGCCTTGAACCTGCTGGCACTTGGTCCAGTTGTTGGGAGTCGGTGAACGCCTGGTCCACCATAGTGTGGTTGGCCCCGGTATCTACCAGTAATTTGTGGGTGTTCTCACAGAAACAGAAGGGATAGGATAAGTATGTTACTTTATTTGAGGAGTGACTTGCTTGCAGTACAGGGTTGTCACTGTGGACTTGAAAGACGTCCAGGGTTTTGACTTCATGAATGTTGTAGTCACAAGGGTTTTTTGCAAGCAAGGATTGAGAGGAGGGGTCAGGTGGGGTTGCAGGGCCTCTTGTTATTACAACACCCAGGCTTTTCCTGGATCCTCAATCTGTGCAAGCTGGAGCTCCCCCCTTGCGGGGGCGTTTAGTTCCATTATCCTGCTGACGGGGTTGGCGGCAGCCTACCTGATTGTGGCCACTGCTAGGTGTTGTACGTGGTTGGGATGGAGTGTCACTGGTACGGCAGAAGCCCATTGAGGCCTGGTTGTTAGCCTCCACAATGGCCTTGTAGCAGCCATTGATGGAGGTGCAGCAACCTACAGGGACCCACTTGCAGATATGGGGTTTTAACTCATTGATGATGAGAGTGAGTAGCATTGCATTTCCGTTGGTCACAGCTTTGGGGGCAGCAGCAAGAGCTTGTTGTCAGACAGCAAGGTACTCAGGAACAGAACCAGTTTGTTTGATTGCTAGAAGAGGGGTCCCCACAACAATGGGGGAGAAGGTTTTGCTGTAGCAGGACTTGGTGTTGTCTTGAAAGGCCGCCCAAGTAACGTCGAGCTCCTGGCTGGCCCAGTTGGTGAACCATACGGCAGCAGGCCCCGTGAGGCAGCCAGACACAGTGGCAACCCACATGGGCTCAGGAACCTGACAGATACGGAGGCAGGTTTCAGTGGATTGGAGCCAACTGACAATCTTGGCCCCCTTGACGCCCACCGCAAAAGATTATAGCTGAAGGTTGAGCATGCGTTGGGACAGGTCTGACTGGGGCAGGGTGACTCTGGTGTTGCGCTGCCTGAGGCAGAGCCAATTGTACACACTTGTGAGAACTAACTGGTCCTGATAGATGACATACCTGTCAGGGATGTCCCCCTTGGGGATTAGTAGAAAAATTCTTGTTGGGGAGTAGCCATACGGCCTGTACTCCATCCTTTCTTAGGGAGGATTTTGTTTTAGGTAGGTTGTCAACCTACTGCTGCTATCACTGTTGCAACTGAACCAATGAGAATTCAGTATTTGGAATTAGGGAAGACAACAGTCCAATGAAAAGGACAGAATAATAAGAATAAGGTATCATTTATTGTGGAATATTGTGATTAATATACCATATGGGAAAGCCACAAGGCCACAAGGGGGTGGAATGATGGGAAGCTCTATGTAAGGTTTGAAGCCAAGGAATAACTCATGTGGGGATCAGCAAGTCAAATTGGTAGCACTCCTAATTAGGATAAAGTACCCATCATTTGATATTGCCATCAGATTAATCCATGTTGTTAGACACGTCAAGGGGCAACTCATAGAGCGCCCCCTGTGTATTGTAAGATATGTTAGCAGCTAAGTCTGGAAGCTCGGTTGCAACACATGCAATGACCAACTTACCTTGAGTTATCAAGTAAGTTGTAGCATATAAACCCCTCTCTTTTTCTCAATAAATATATATGTTTTACACCCCCTTACATTAGCTACACCATTGAATATTTCTTTTAGTGTATAATCTGAGGATCACAAAGGCTAGTCTCCTCTTACCAACTACAGTCCAATTAGCCCAACTCAAAGTTGCTTATTGAGGATTTGCTTTAGAGTAGTTGCCGTAGCCACTACTCCAAACCTTTTGTTGTTTTCCTGGTCCAATCACTTCTGTACTATCAAATACCTATCTGGATTCCAACTGGTACAGTACCTAATATTTGACCAACACCCAGATCAATCTCCCAATCTCATTGTCAACCTCCTAGTTTGTCTACCAACTGACAGACTATCCCCATCTATTGTAGTAAGAGTACCACAGTTAGTCTGAGAATCATTTGGTGAGTCACTCAGGGAATTAATTTCCCAAGAGGGAGTAATAATAGATGTTGCAGTACAATGAACTCCCCCTGAAGGCCTTTAGGAAAGACACCTAAGTTTATTGTAAAATGAAGCATTTAAAATAATTTATGATAGCTATAAAGGTTATTTAAGCATATTATGATGGGTATAGGTTTGCCATGAAACAAAAGATGACTTGCTTGGTGCATTTCCCTACTGTAGTTGTAGCAGGAAGTTTACATAGAATTTTCTATTTATAAGCTACTATACTATTGCTATACTCAAGCACTTGGAATTCATTTCACGAACTTTATAAGTTTTCAAACTATTATTTATATAATTACTATCTGTTTAATACAGTGAGGATAGCTTTCTTGTTAGATCTATAAAAATGATTTACTTGGCTAGTGTTATTTATATATTTAAAAAAACTATTTAATAGCTAATTTAAAATTGTATTTAGGATAACTTAATCTTTAAACCCAAGTTAATATTTTATTACTGTGGGATAATATATTTGTTGAACATAGTTGGAATAGTTTTAGAAGTTGCAGAAACTTCGTAGATATTTGAGATCAGATCTGCTTCCAGAGTTGGAGTTAATTTTATTTCAGTCAGCTTCATTTTGTTTAAAAATTTATAAGATTGATTGAAGTTGTTGATGCATATAGTTGTATGATGAGAGTTAGTTAAATGAGTCTGGTGCACATTTTTATTGTACTGAGTTTAAAGTAGCTGTTGTGATGTGGTACTAAAATAGAGCTAAACAAGTGAAAAAAGGGTGGATTTTTACAATATGGTTTGGAGAATGGATGGCTAGTGGATCATTGTGGTATGGAAGGTATAGTATAAAGGCAATAAACAGAAATAAATATTTATTTGGATATTAAAATTTAATTGGTTGATTTAGCTCTATTGATGTAATATTGAGTGTCCAAGGAATGGGCAGTTAAGTATATTGATTGGTTGAAACCTGCGGTCTTTTATTTGGCAAGGCAAAAAAGTCGTCTATTTTGAGTCTGGATCTTGGGGCTCGTCTTGCCAGTGATTTGGTGAATCGTGCGGGGAGTGGCTCTTAACCTTCAGGGCCTGGCATTTGCGAGAGGTGGCGTGGCGAAGGAGGATATCACGGCGTGAGAAAGATTTGCTACATTGATCGCAGCGATAAGGTTTCTCTCCGCTGTGTAGCTTCTCGTGGCGCCGGAGACTATTTTTGCGGCCAAAGGTTTGGGGGCATAGCATACAGGTGTAGCTGCGGGGGGTGGGAAACGGCAGCAGTTGGGTAATTCCGGATGGAGTGGTTTGAAAGCGCGGACCCAGACGGGCCACTGAGTCGAGCGTGGAGAATGGGGGTATTACGTGTTTTATGTGGTCTCGGGGAGGCAGCGCGGATGGCGGTGAGAACGACGACGGACACGCGGCAGTGTCTCTAGACGGAGAGATAACTAAATGTTAAATACATACGAAAGTTGAGTTACGTGCTGCCAGAGCTGAAGAATCTATTTCTTCACGCTTTAGGGTTGGCACCAGAGGTCTTAAGCTCGGATCGGGAAGGTACAGGGGACGGAAAGGTGGATCAAAGCTGCTCGTGCACAGTCCCCCCACCCCGGTTGTCGGAGGAGTGTTAAGGGGGTTGCGGTGTGGGACGGAGCTCGGGGGGAGATGATTCAGTCTCATAAGCCATCACTCCTTTCCATGTAGTCAGGGTTCAATTATACTTGTCTTTGGCAAGCAAACGGAAGAAATGGACGTGTCAATCTCCATATAAACCCTCCTAATTCATTCTAAGTGACGACCCGCATTTGTAAAATCTTCTCTATGCGCCACAACGCCAAACTACAGCACATCCTTCCTTTTTAGGTATCCATCCCATCTCGTACCACTCCTTCAACACTCGAGAACGCGTTTATTGAACTACCGTCATCTACACCGTTCCCGTGCCACCCGTTCAACAAAACAGGACTTAAAATTATTTCTTGGTCCACCCCAGATCACAGTCAAAGCTGGTAACTCCACCCTTCTCCCAACAACCAATCCTTCGGGTATTCGATCCGAACTTGTTTGGCTGCTTCACCAGTGCCACCCTTACAATAAAGTGGCTGCTTGATAAAATCTTATCATTTTAAATGCTATTAACATGAACAAACCCTCCTTCTTTACCAGCCCTGACCATCCAAATCCTATAAAACCCTCCCAAAAAACATCAATATTTCTCATAACTATCCCACTGCAAACCACCATAATAGATTTATACATCAAACCCACCCTAATAAATATATAAATCAAACACATCACTCCACTTAAAAACTAAATCACATTGGGTTTCACCTCGTCCCCACCCAGCTCAAACGGCTTCCGATTTAGGGCTGTTTTGGCTCACCATTGGCTCACCATTGGCTGAACCTTTTAGAGCTCCATGACCCATAGCAAACCCCACATGGACCAAGCCATCCCCCTTCCAATATCACCTTTCAGTACAAGCAATAACTTGAATGTCTATTTGTCACCAGCCAGCAGGTTTAATCCCTTCAACTATATCCCAATATGCAAGCTCGCCAAGAATAGCCTCTACAAGTTCCAATATACTTACATCTCATTTATACAGTACTCTTCACCTATTAGAATAAATGAAATCAACTGATATTATGATGACAAGGTGATGTGCAGAGTGGAATCAAGAAATAAATCAGAGAAGAATTAATTCATTCTGATAAGTTTGACTTGTTTAAGGTAAAGGGGCTGACACTAGATCCAACTAATGTTGAAGGATCAAGTATGAGTGGGGAGATAGCTTGACAAATTATCATATGACTGGACCATCTCATCAGCAAAGTGGAGGATGAGGATGACCAGATAGAAATTGGGGATTCAAACCCTTCTCCCTCAACACACTCCTCTCTTTAGGAGTTAGTCTGCTGTAACAGGGATATCAGAAGGAGGTCTGGTCTTGACAGTGTATGCCTGATAGTTCTGTAGCTAACTGGCAGCAGGAAATAAGGTGCTAGAATGGTCTCCTGTGCTTAGACAGAAGCACTGTGGGAATCATGGGTATGTAATACCAAATGCAGCTATAGAAAGTACAGTAGTTTTCAAAGCTATGGCGCTAAGCAGCAAAACTGAGATTTTAGCAAAAAGAACTGAGATTTAAACAAGAACAACTTGGATGTAAATAAAACTAAGACCAATTAATTTATATTGATTAATGATAGATTTGGATTCACTTCTGTTTCTTTTTCTTCTGAGTTGTTTTTGTTTAAATCTCATTCTTTTGCTTAGCGCCATGGCTTTGAAAACTACTGTACTTGAATTTGATTAGTACTTAAGTACCTATTTTTCTAAGTCTTCATAAAAAATATTTTAGAATTTATGTACCAGAAAATTCAGCTATTATAATTCAAAACAACTCTCATTGCATACATTTTGGCCTGTTACTTAGTTGGATCAGGCATGTTCAGCCCTAGGGAAATCCCAAGTCATTTTGGCTATGATTAGAGCTTTAAAAGAGGTAAAGGATGATATTTTTCAATTTTGAATCTATATTATATGCTCAAAGATATAAATTCCCTTACTAGGATATATTCATCTAATATTTTTAAAATGGCTACTTAATTTAGAAAGCTATTTTTTTTGAAAGAATGCACTTTGCTGTAAATTGTGCCATTCATGCTATTTCAATATGGCCTTTGAATATTGATACTTGCAAAGACTTGTGTTGTATTTGATTTTGATTTCAGAGTTTTTTTACCTTCCTCAAATAGGTTGACATCAATTTACACCCATTCCAGATTACCCTACCTGCGCCTGAATGATCCTGATACAATTTCAGTTCAAATGACCTCATCAGCCCCACTTTCTACCTAATGAATGACCATTGACCCTTGTCTACCATTTAAGTAGAATCATATCTCCCAATAAAGACAAGTTTATCCACAATTGTGTTGGCTTTTATAATCTTTAAGCTTTTCCCTTCTTTTTTAAAAAAGGATATCTTATTTGTTTATTGCAGGAAATTAAGGTATATGTCCTTAATTTTTCCCTGAAGCTAACCCAAGGCTAGCTTCAAACCTCAAATATTTTTTTATAAAGATTTCCCGCCGTGTCCTCCTGGATGTTGTTCCCAAGAGCCAAAAATAACACACTTTCAAAGCATGTAAAGTAGGGGTTTTCATGACAACTGCACCCATGTCAACAGTGACCATGTCAACACTACAGTAAAGTGTGAATTCAGTTTTTAATAATGTTGTTTTCTTAATTTTGACACTTTTTAATTAATGTAACACTTTACCCTGAACATTTTTAACATAAAAATAATTAAAACCAATACATTGTACTATAATAATCTCAGAGAGCTCAAAATAAAATAAAAGAATATCATAAAAATAAGCGTAAAGATAAAGAAGTAATTATTTTCTCGTTTTACTGTGTGAAAACACTATTTACTATAATTTTTTTCATTCCCAAAAAGAATAAAATTTAAATGATACAGAACTAAAGAAAAACATAAATATACACATGGTAAAAAAATGAGCTACCAATAATTTTTGTTATGCTTCATATAAGCACAGCTTCAAATATCTCATTCTTTGCAGATAAATTAACAAAAAACAAGAGATTTCTTATACCACCACCTTGAAACTATACCTAAAGCTTAACATTTATATCTAAAAGGATTAGTAATATTTAAATAAAGTAAAAAACAAACCTTTAAAAGTAAAAAATATACAGGCAAGGTAAAGCAAAGCTTATTGAGCTAATTAAACCCACCAGCAAGAACAGTTGCAACATCCTCAAGGTACTTTTTGATTTTGCCACCTTGTACTTCTTCTTAACTACTTTTCTTACCTCTTCCTGGTAGTCCTGGTTCTTGCTCTTCTTCTTTTTTGGGGCCACTTGGTTGGCCAGGTCCCATAACTTAGAGACATTCCTGGCCTGCTCCTCCTGAAGTTTCATGAATAACTTGTTGAACTTGGGGTTGGCCCCAAACTTTGTCTTCCAGTGTTTGTGCCGCACCTTGAGGCTAGAAGATGTTTTCATCTCCCCATTTATACATGTGCTCTGACAGTTCCAAGGGTCAGTGGCCCCGCTTTTTCCCCTCCTGGCAGTCACCTTCTTGCCTACCCACTGCTTCTCAAAGTAATCAAGTTAACCCTTAAAAATAGTGGAGTGCTTCTTGACATAGGCATCCTCCTGGATAGCCTCAAAGCCAAGCCCAGTGTGCTCAGGCTTCACAACGGCCAAGGTATCAGGCTGATTCATGGCAAATTGGTACTACCCTTTACCATTGTTGAGGTAATTTTTGAAGAGCTCCTTCTTGCTCTTGAGATGCTTGATGAGGGCCTGTCTAAAATAGAAGAAGCAGTCCTGTACTTCCCCATTGAACTTGCCCTCAAAGGCTCTGAACTGATGTTGTGTTCTGAGGTGCAGCACAGACACACAACAGGAAATCCTAACCTTAGGATTGAATTTGTATTAATTTTTGGTTAGAATGGCAGGGAAGGCTATGTAATTACCTTGTGGCCTTGAATGAATCATCTCTACTAGTTGTGGCTAGAGAGAGGCGCCAAAGTACTTGGAAACACAAAGACAGAAATGTGAATAGAACTTAATTTTTATTGGTGAAAGTGAAATTGAATATATAGTGTGTAGCTTTACCACAAAACAGTAAATGGACGGTAGGATCACTTGCCACCAGTATTAGTGGGGCAAGCAAACTGCAAAAAATCATGAAACCAAACAATTGTATTTCCCAGTTCAGATACAACCTCATTTTGAGGGGCAAAAGCAAAAGCAAGAGATTTGTCCTCAAAATAACCCTTAAAGGCAAAATTGAAACATGGTGAATGGCGGCATTCACAACACCATTAATTTTTAATACTGATGTTCCTGAACAGAGAATTGGTAAAGCCCTAGGTGGAAAATCAGATATCCTGATTAGCAACACGCCTAGCAACTTGCCTGTGCTTGCTCCAGAAGAAGCTGAGTTCACCAAAATACTGGGGGGTAAAATACACGTGGCATTGCATAACTCTTTCAGTTAAATTTCATACAAGCCAAATACCTCATCTAGCAGTTCTATAGCAGCAAACTCTGGGATGCCCACTTTCCAATTATCAACTATTGCTAGGGAAAAAATCATACTGGAAAAACCAAAACTCCTTTGCATGTGTCTGCTGCTAGATCTGATGAACCTTTGCCTAGCTTAACCAAGCTGCTCAAGGAGCTAAACAAGGACAAAGTAGGTTTGGCTCCTGTGGAGATGTAAGAAGACATTCAGGTTTTCTTCCTAGACATGGCTGCCTATCTTTGTTAGGAGGAGATCCCTAGTATGCACTTCTGTGGGCCAATAGTCATGTGGTCAACACTAATGCTGGTCTTGGAAAGTCCATATGTAATCTCTTCCAAAAAACTATAAGTAAGAAATACTGTACACTGGCGTATCCCTAGAGTAAAACTAGTACAGTATGCACAAATTTGCCTCCATGAGTTCTCCTATGATTGAGTTTTCTTGACAGACAATCAGGCGTCTTGTGCTCTCAAAATTCTTGAGTTAGTGTTCACTGCATGATCTGATCCTTGTTCTGCAGCAGGTCCTGTGCCCTTGTGGCATGGTTCAGATCATCATAAGTATTGGCTACAGAGGGCTATATGGGCTACCTTGAAGCTTCTTAGTTAAAGTAGGTCAGGAAGTTGTCAGTCAATGATGTTGGTTAGAATTATGGTGTTTAGCAGCTCTAAAGTTGTCTATCATCAGAGACTACACCATATTCCTGAGTATATCCAGTGGCTCCTAGGGATTATGTATTATGTTGGTGGTAAAACACCAGAGAAGTATACCCAGCGCAAGCATCTTCTGTGGGAGTGTGCTTGCTTGGAATTGCTTTTCCCTACTTCATTGGCATCAATTGAGTAAACTTCCTTCCCGTAGATGAGTCCCCTTTCCTTCCCTTTGCATTTTTCTGGCTTTCCAATGTCTGCCTTATTTACGCAGCAGTGGAAAAAGTCCTCATCCAGTTGCTCCTGGGTTTAGAGGCAATAGCATCTCAATAAAGTACTTTTGCGTAAAACATCACCTTTATTTCCCTTTCTATATGCTTTATCTCATAATTGATGCAAACAGGGTAACAACTCATGGACTTTTTTATATTAGTCTTTTTTTTAAGTTGTTAACATTAATGGGGTTTAGTCTTGATCACCAGGAGCCTTGCACATGTATTGAGCATGTACTTGGGTAATAAATTGTCAAGTCTACAGGTCTTTTAAGGTGTAACTGTCTACCCCTACTTTCTGGACTACCTTCACTGGTCCTTGCCATAGCAATGCAAGCTTACATTCACAACCATAACCTTGATTGCTGTAAAAATAGAACTTGCTGCCTATCTTGTATACTGGAAGGGCTGAATAATGCTGTTCTAATCAATTGATGTCCTTGATCTTAGCAGCCAGGTTGGTCAAATATGCTTCTGATTGCAGATTAATCAGTATCTGGGTTAACCTTTAGAGGTAAGCTTCTGATGATATAGCTTCACTGGTATTTACTAAGCTGTATAAATGTGATGACAGGCTAGGCTGCCAGCTTTATAGCAACTAGAAAGGACTTTTCCAGTTGTTCTATGAAAGCCAATGTTATAAGCAAAGACCCCAGCTGGAAGATAGGCATCCCATTCCACTTCATGCTGGTGGCTTAGCTTTTGAAATATTTAGACCAGGATTCCATTTGTTTATTCCACCATATCATTGATTTGAGGATGTTAGGGTGTTGAAAGAGTACCACAGATACCCATAAGTTTGTTTAGCCTAGGTATCATGTAGCTTGTAAAGTTTGTCCTGTTATCTGTCAGAAGTGTTTTCAGACAGCCATGCTTATAGAGGATATACTCTAGAAAAAAACTTGGCTGTGGCCAGTGCCAACTGGTTTGGAATTGCCTTTGCTTCCACTCGTTTGGTAAGTTGATCCACTGCTACAATCATGTTGTAACTGTGCTGTTTTAGCAGAGTTACAAAGGAAAAAATATTTGGAAACTAGATAATGTTTTTATTGAGAGATAAGTATTATATAGTCAGTGTGAATCATGGATAACAGAAGCATGATTGTGTTGATCACTTGATTGGATGGTGAAGGGGGCAGCTTAATCCTGTTAATGATTCAAGCGCCAAAACAAGGTATCTACTGTAAGGGATCATCATTTGTTCATGTTGTTGGATTTGGAAACTTGAGTTGACTTCCTAGTTTGGCTTCAATTACTGGGCAGTCAGGTTGTAGGTCACAAACCCGCTTAATTGGAACCTTGTTGGCAGGTTGAGCCTGCTGTTTTGATACCTCCTGGCTGAAGGTTGGCCTCCTCTGGGGGAAGGTTGTCAGGGAGGTTGTCTGGAGCCTGGGCACTGTATTGGACTAACTGTTGTTTGGTGGCTGATAGGACAGTTTCTTGTTGTTTTTTTCTTGCTTTAAAGAGTCTTAATTGGTCATAATAGAGGACTTTATCTTGCTTGCATTTTCCAAGTCCTTGCACGAGGTAAGTGTTGTTTTTGTTTACCTTTAAGATAATAGTGGGGCCCACTTTTTCTGGCTGTAGTTTACTTTTGTTGGTATTCATGACCCAGACTTCATTGCTGACCTCATGTCTATTTTGGATGGGGACAAACATATTCCGGAAATGTTTCTCTTCTCTTTCCAACTGATTAATGTTGGCCTGTATGATTTGAGGTGGTGAACTAGGGAGAACCTTACTGGGCATCACCAGCATGGGTCTCATGAGGGCTTGAATGATATTGGGTTGTGTGCCATAAATGAGCTCAAAGGGGCTTTTCCTGGTGAATCTGTTCATGCAAGTATGGCATACAAGAAGTGCAGTTGGTAGCTGCTTATGCCAGTCCTCAGGTCTCCTGGCGGTGAGCTTAGAAAGGGCTTGCAATAAGCAGCTGTTTAGCCACTCCACATGTCTATTGGCCTGAGGATGGTAAGGTGTTGTCACTGTGTGTTGGACCCCATTCTTGGTGAGGTATAAAATGGTGTTTTTGGAGGTCAATTCCTTGCCTCATCTGTTATCAGGAGTTCTAGATTTCCAAACTTGCTGATGATTTCCTTGCCTATTAATTGTCAAATGTTGTTGCCTGTGTGGGTCTTCACTGCCTGCTATACTGAACAGCAAGTGGCAAAGTTGGTGGCAGTTATACTTTATTTCTTGATGTTGTGTTTTTTGGGCATGGGACCCATAATGTTGAGGGCCCATAACTTGAAGGGTAACTGGGAACAAATGGGCAACATAGATTTAGGCAGGGTGTCGCTTTTTGCAAAATTTTCACACACTTCACATTTTGAAAGAACTTCTTGCATATCCAAAAATAGAGTTGGCCACCATGCCTTGTTCTTGAGAAATTTGTAAAGGCTGCAACTCTTGGTGTGCCCTAAATCTCTGTGATAGCGTAGGATGGTGTCAACTTGTTGGAACATAGGAATATACAGGATGTTGTAAATATCAGTCATCTAGCAGTTTAGCATCCTATATATATCTATGAAGAGGTGTTCATTTTTGATGACTGTCTATTTAGTGATGTTGGTGGTGCCTGGAGGGAAGCCTTTGTCTTTAGTTTGGAGTACCATGAGGGGTCAGTATGGGTCAAGACTGTTTTCCCCTCTTATGGCTCTGACATACAAGCAAAAGAGTGCATCTGCCATGGAAAGTTTGGGCCCTGGTTTGTATTGGATAATCAGATTAAACCTTTTGAGCAGCTCCATCCAGCACGCCTGGCGCCTGGATAGATTGGCTTGTGTTTTGAAGTATATGAGGGACTTATGGTCTTTTAGGGCAGTGAACTCCTCCTAACGTTCCAGGTAGCAACACCACTTGACAAGAATTTATGATTGCCAGTAGTTCCTTGTTGTGGATGGGGTAGCAACATTCACTGTCTGTCAGTTTGCGCAGCTTGTAGGCTAAGGGTAGGAAGTCACTGTTAATGTTCTTGATTTTTAGTACCCTCCCAATGGACGTATAAGAGGTGTTTGTCTCCATTTGATACTCTCTGTCTTGCTTAGGATACTGTAGGATGGGAGTGGTTTTAAGTTTCTCCTTTAGACACTGGAAACAAAAAACATTGGGGGTTCATATAAACTTGGAGTTGGCGGTGTTATGGCTGACAGGGATGCTGTAAAGATGCCACAATTGGGAATAAATTGTTGTGCGTAGATAACCATCCCCAGGAATGTGCAGAGTTTGGACTTGTCCTTTGGTGGTGGCTTTTTGCAGATAGCCTGGATTTTCTGGCTGTCAGGTTTGATGCCGTCCTTTAAAACTACATGTCTCAGGATGGATAACTGTTTGCAGAAGAACTGATACTTAAAGGGTTTGGCCAGCAGTTTATATTGCACCAGGGTGGCAAAAACTGCCTCCAAATCCTTATGATGTTGTTTGTTGTGAATGCCGCCATTCACCATGTTTTAATTTTTCCTTTGATGGGTTATTTTGAGGACAAATCTCTCTCTTTTGCTTTTGCCCTTTGAAATGAGTCTGGCTCCAAATGGGGAAAATCAATTGTTTAGTTTCCTGATTCTGTGCAACTCACTTGCCTCACTCATGCTTGTGGCAAGTGATGCTACTGTCCATGTACTGTTTTGTGGTAAAGCTACACAGTATATATTCCCAATCTTTATACCCAATAAAATTTAAGTTCTATTCAAATTTTTGTCTTTGTGTCTCCACGTAATTTGGCGCCTCTCTAGCCACAACTAGCAGATATTATTCATTCAGGGCCACAAGGTAATTGCATAGCCTTCCCTGCCATTTCAACCAAGACTTAGTAAAAATTCAATCCTAAGGTTAGGATTTCCTGTTGTGACTCTGTGCCGCGCCTCAGATCACAACAAAAATGGTGCTCACTACAGGGGCTGTAAGCCCCTTGGTTATCCCTTTTGCAGTAACTTTTTAAGGACCTTTGCCTCCTCCCATACAAGAGCCAACTTTGCCTGAAATTATCAGTCCTCCTATTGTAGAAGAAATTGTCAACCTGCCTATTTTCCCTACTGTGCTGAACCTTGGGAATGGTCCCCACCTAGTGGCCTACCCTCTGGGTACCCCTGACTTGGAAAAAGTCATGGCAGTAGCCCTTGGGTTAGCCCGTGATGGAGCCATCCCTTGCCTTCAGCTTCAGTTCAGCTAAGCAGAATACTATGATTTGATTGCAGCTCTAAAATTTCCACAGCATCTCTTCTCAGCGGCTGGCTCCTCTGAGCACCTATTGTCATCCTTTGTGTAACCCGCCTTAGCCCATCATCAAATGGTGTTAGGGCTCCACGTTTGGGATATTTCATATCTACAAGCCCCTGTCACTCATCACTGGGATCAGTTTGCGGCCTACCAGCAGTGGATCCACTCCCTGTTTTCCTTGGTATCAGACAATCAGTGCAACTCTGTCACCTCCCAAACCTTCTTGGTCAATTCCATTGAACAAATGCGCCATTCTATCCCTGAATATGTCAGAGAATGTCTACATGAGTTTCACCAGTTGGAACAACCCTGGAAAACCTAAGTAGATTCCACTCTGAAAGCCTATCTCACCAATTTTGAACAACTTGTGCAGCAGCTCAACAAGTTTAGTGCTTACTCCTTTGACCAGTTACAGCAAGTAGCAGCCCTTGCTGCACAAGGTCTCTGCAAACTTGGCAAAGAATTTGATCAAGAAAGGGCTGCTATTGCCGCTACCATTGCCAAACTCTAGACTCAAGTAGATATTTTTCTACAACCAAACCAGATGCCCCGCCTTCTCCTCCATCTGATGATTTGGCGGATAGAGAGCAGAGACTATGGGATGCCATTTGAGAGTTGAGCGTTCACCTGCAGTCAGGATTGCACTACCAAAGCCCCTCAGCCAGATTCTCAAGTGCTTGCTCTGACAACTCAAGTTGCTGACTTGTAACAAGAGGTTGCTACCTTGTGTGAGATGACGGCATCTGTTGTTAGTCCAACTGGGGTTACTGACAAAGATGGCTGTTGCCCTGGCTTGTCAGAAGCTCCCAACATTCACTGTGCTAGAGAGTTGATAGCTCTAGCTAATAAGGTGGACCATTTGAAACAAGACCACTCTGAGATTGATAAAGACGTACATGAAATGAGTGAGTTAATTGATTCAGTGAATGACAGGTTTGATCCTTGCCTTTTAGTGGGTCTGTCTCTTACCTCCTGACTGGCTGAACTGTTCTTGATAGTAACTGCACAGGACCAACGCCTAGATGTTACTGAGTGGCAGACCACCCTAGCTAATAATACAGGCACCCACACTACTGAAACCTTGACTACACTTGAGGAAAGTGTTTGTCAGCTGTGGGCTAGACAGCCCCCTCCAAATCCAAAGCAAAATTCTCTCTGCGCATAAATGTACTCAATAGCAACAATGGTGGCTCAACTCCAGAAGCACATTTCAAGCCTACCTTTAAGCAAGTCTTTGACCCCAAAACCTCAATCATTGCAGCTTTCCTAACTATCTATGAAACTGCCATGAGAAGAGCCTTGGATAAAGTTAAGAAGGAACACATTCTAACCTGTCTTCACCCAACCTGTCAAGAGGTAGTATTGCCAGAGCTGCTCACCATTGAGACCTAGGAAGATATGAAACAGCTTTTGATTGAAAAATTTGGTGGTGATCTTATTTTGGAAGTGAAAAATGACACCTTCATGCACATTGCCTTTAAACCAAAAGAGACTCTAGCTGAATTTGCAGATAGATTCTACATGGAGGGACAACAAATGATCACAAGCTGCCAGTTGACTGCACATGAGGCACACATGGCTTGCGCTCAAGCCCTCAAGGTTAAAAAGCTTCTGTGTCTTCACATTAAGGCTCATAAAGCTATACTTTCCTCTATGAAGAGCATAAAGAAACTGTTGCAGGATATGAACCTTACCCATTCTGGGATAGTTGTGTGGGAGAATTGCGCCACCTCTACCTCTGGTTTGTCTTCACGTGATCCGTGTATACTCACCATGAACTCACAGAATCCTCCTTTATACCAGGGTTGCCATAACTGTGGGCAGATAGGTCATCATTCCTGAGTCTGCACCAATCCTTGGGTTGAAGGAGCTGATCCCAAGAGCAGGCGGAAAAAGAACAGTCAACCTAGAGGCAGAGATGCTCTCAGTTGACAATTCTTCCCAGTCTTCTGAAATTCCCTCCTCCATCACTGACTCTGAGCCTGATAACACTGAGGCTTCTCCCATTCTGCTGCTATTATACAACATCTCTGATGACTCTGAAATGGACAATTCTAATATAGAAGATCCTGACGCCTATGGGTATTCAGTTCTTTCCGTCCCCAAAACTATTGCAGTTCCCTATAAGCTATGATATGGGAAAACTAAAACAACCTCCAATCCTCTGCCTGAAGCCAAAGAGATTGTCTCTTGCCCATACCTCACTCAAGCCAAGAGATCCCCTGTACATTTTGAGTCTTCTAAGGAAGCTGCTGAGGTTGCTGACACTGTGTTCAAAAACGTTTCAGTCTTGCTTCCTCTCCAGACTGTCTATAAGGAATTCCTGGGCCTAAGATGCATTATTGAGAAATTGGGCAAAGAGCTAGCAGAAGCCCAAGACATTCTGGCTGTCTTCCCTTCTTTGGTTTTATTACCACTTGTGTGGAAATATCCATCCAAAAGGTGAAAATTAAGGCCCTCTTAGACATGGGGTCTCCTGTTAATGTTGTCTCCTTGAAGCTTGTCAAAAAGCTCAAACTTGCCCCCAACCTTAACTATCACCAGTTGTATGGCACAGCTGGGCTATTCATGACTTGCATTATAGGAGCTTACTCTGCTCTTCCCATGCAGTTTGGTAAACTACTCTTGGTTGCGCCTGCTGTTGTCTTGGAGAATGAGAGCTATGGCCTCTTAGTTGGTATTCAATTCCTTAGGTAATACAATGGTATCATCAACTTAAAGGACAGCTACTTCTCTATCTTAGGATACAAAGTCCCTTTGATCTTTGAAGAGCCAGTTAAAGTTCCTGGGAAACGCCTCAAGAAATGTGCCTTAGAATATCCCACCGGTGTTTTCACTCTTAAATACTGTACTCATTCTACCAACATGAAGTGTCCTCCTATGGCTTGTCCTGCGTCTGAAGGTATTTCTCTCTTGGCCACTTCTGCTGTAATCATTCCCCCTGGATCTCAGGCTATTCTAGGCTCCCAAATATTGTATGAGCTACCCAAGCATACATTTCTAGAGCTATACTCTCCTCCCTTGCTAGGATGTAACAAACCCTATCTTGTTCCAGGAATCTTGGATGTCTCTCATAAAGACCCTGTTCAATTTCTGGTTGCCAACTTCACTGCTCTCCTCATACATGTGTCTAGAGGGCAGGTTGTTGGCTATGGCAAGTTGTTGAATGCCCCTGACATCCTATCACTACATCCCTTTGGTACGTTCCAGGACTTTAATTTACCTGAGGACAAGCCCCAAGTCCTATCCTTGTTCACTGCTCAAGACTTTCTGCAACTATCCCTGGTTCAACAGAAAGAGGTGCTTGACCTACTGGATCAGTTTTCAGATATCTTTGTGTTGTCACTGTGCTGTTTTAGCATAGTTACAAGGGGAAAATGTTTAGAAACTAGATAACATTATCTATTGGGAGATAATGATTATATAGTTAATGTGAGTCATGGATAACAGGAACATGATAGTGTTAATCACACAGTGGGATGGTGAAGGGGGTGACCTGATCTGTGTAATAAGCCAAGCGCCAAAACAAGGTATCCACTGTAGGGGCTCAGAGTCTGTTATGTTGTTGTATTTGGAAATTTGAGTTGACTTCCTAGTTTGGCTTCAAGTCACTGGGCAGTCAGGTTGAAGGTCACAACCCTGCTTAATTGAAACCTTGATGGCGGGTTGAGCCTGCTGTTTTTAATAATCACAAACTTATTTTTACCAGTAGTCAATGGCAGAGGTCCAACCACATCTCTTGCAACAGTGTGAAAATCAAACCTGGGTTGGATTAGGCAATGCTGATAGCGAAAGACTTTTGGTTGCTCTATATTGCAATTGTGGCAGTAAGCCAGTGTTTTGGCTACATCTGAGTGCATACCTTCCAAGTAGCAGTATTTTTGAAGAAGATTCAGTGTCTTATGAATGCCTCCATTACCTATGTTTTTGGGGGCTGATACAATTACATCTGTATGTAATAAAGGTCAATGTATGGTAATCATTTGTTCTTGTGAAGTTTGAGCAGCTATTTGTTCTTAACCTTAGTGTCCACAGCAAAAAATTTCAAAATTTCTGAATCTTGGGTGGCTCCTCCCCCCCCACAAAAACTGGTCCAGGATAAGCTTGTTGTAGAGCTTGTCTGCCATTGGTGAATCCAATGCTATGACTGGTAGAAAAGATAAACAATCTTCATTCTGATGGGACGCTCCTGCACAATGCACAATCTCATAGCCAAAGGCTTGGGGATTGATAGCTCAACGTGCTAGTCAGCCTTCAGAATTTTTCAGAGTTTTAAGCCATTTAAGGTACACATGGTCAGTCACTACAGTGAAATAGACGCCATGTAGATAAAATCTGATCTTGGGATAGGTGTATATAACTGCAAGGCATTCTTGTTCAGTTAATGTGTAGTTGCGCTCATGGTAATTCAGAGTTCTTGAAAAGTAACCCACACGATGCTCCTGGTCTTTGTCATTCATCTGAGATAAAACTGCACCTATTGCAGTGAGGCTAGCGTCCATATGGATAAAAAAGTCAGTTGAAATCATGGTATGTAAGGACAGGCTTGGTGACTAGTGTGGCTTTTAATTTGTCAAAAACTTGTTGACAACCTGTAGTCCATGAGAACTTGACCTTGTTCTTCAAGAGATGGAAGAGGGGACCCCCAGGACAATAAGTTAGGAATGAAACATCTATAGTACCCTATCATCCCCAAGAATACCTGGACGTTCTTTTTGCTCTTTGTTTGCTGCATATGGGTGATTGCCTCTATTTTGCAGGTACCAGTCAAAGTCATCCTTACTTATTGTGTAGCCCAGGAATTCCAGATGCTCTTTTAAGAAATTGAATTTCCTATGCTTCAGCTTTAGGCTAGCTGCAATCAACTGTTGGAAAACAGCCTCAATGTGTTTCAAATGTTGACTAAAGATTCTTGAGAAGACATTGATGTCATCTAAATAAACCAGGACACAGGAAAGCTTCAGATTGCCCATCACTGAGTCCATTGCTGTTGGAAATTGACTGGAGCATTAATAAGTCCTGTGGTATACATGTAGGCCAAAAAACCTTGTTTAGTAATGATTGCACATTTCTCTTGGTCAGCTTCTGGGAGATCTATTTTCCAGTACCTGCTTATCAAGTCTTTTGCACTAAAATATTGGGCGCCCCCTAGCTTATCTGGTGTGTTGTCAATCTGTGATAGGGAATATGAACCCTTCTTTGTGACAGAATTCAATTTACGCTAATCCATTACCACATGTTAGATCCATCTTTCTTCTTTACTATTAGGAGAGGGGAGGAGAGGACCAAGGGCTTTTGCTAGGAACCAGGAGTCCAGCTGAAAAGAGCTTCTGTAGTTCCTTGTTGACAATCACATGGTTAGCTTGACTTCTTCAAAATTAGACAAGAGCATATTGGGGCTGTGCCTTGCATATCCAGAGCATGTTTTACCCCTAGCACTTTTCCAAGAGTGTGATCATGTTCTGAAAATTTGGTTTTGTATTTATCCAAAAGAATTAAAGCCTGATCTTTCTGTGATTTGGCTAATCCTTGAAGTGACTTGAGCAGAATTAGCAATAGAATTGCAGGATTGTTGCAAGGGAGCTCAAATTCACTGAATTCTTCAAAGGGAATGCCTTCATCCAAATCTGAATTCTCTTCCAGTTGAAGATATACCAAAATTTGGTTCTTATTAATCTTAATAGAACTATGGGAAAGATTACCCAAAAGGACTAAGATTTCTTCATTCAAAGGCATCACAATTCCAGGGGATATCAGGGTTCAAGGCGGGATCCATTATGGAAACCATGGACTTTGCTGTGTAGTCCTTTTGGAAAACCTAAGCTAAGGCCAGTGTTGTGAATTACTTGCAACCCTTTTGGAATCACAAAGTCTTTGGCTGAGTAGAGAGGTATTTCTTTTTATTCCTTAGTAGCCAGGGGGAATGACCTCTGTTTCTTTTGGCGTAGAGTATAAGCTACAGGAAGATTTCTGTCAGTGTATTCCATGTTAATGTGGTGAATCTTTTTGGTTGGTAGTTATTTGGGTCTATCTCCATGATAGAAAATCAGAATCAAATGATCCAGGATAATGAAAATGCTATCCTTATGATTAATAATTGTTCCATAACTAGCCATGAAGCTTGTCCCAATGAGTATGCCATAGCTATTATTACGGAGGACAATTTCAGGAGCAGTAACTACTAGCTTACCAAACTAAAGCAGAAGAGAGGAATATGCACCCAATGCTTTAATTTTTATCAGGGCCAGAGGTGCTTAATTCTTCCTTATATTCCAGGTCTGGGGCCAGTTTGAGCTTCTTTATCAACCTGGTGGAAACTATATTCCCTGGGGCTCCTTAGTCTAGGATTGCCTGAACCCTAAGCTTGTGGACCACAAGTCCAATGTAAGTACAATCATGTCAATCTTCATAATCTGGAGAGGAGATTTTCATAACCTTGTGTATATCTAGCCATACAACTACACAAGGAATTCTTATAAAGCATAAGTAAGCTCAGGATTAAGAATCTTTAGGGTCTCCAGGCTAGTTGATACTTGTACAGAGCGTAATATTTGTGCCAACTTTTTGACACTATTGCTCTGAGAGTCACTTTAATAGAGGGATGCAATAACTGTTTGGAGTAATAGATTGATACAGTATCAATTTCTTCACAAGAATGCAAGGCTTCAGTATGTATGCCTTGTCAGGATACCACGTCCCAGGGGAAGGCTTGTTAGCCTCAGTTGCCAACTTGCTCTGTTGGGAGGAGGGTAGAGCCCACTATAGGAGGGGTGCTAACTTTATGAGATAAGATGCTGATTGGCCTACTAAGGCCCAGGGTCCAGCAGCTGAACCATAGTGTTGACTAACCCAGCCAAGGTAGTGTAGGCAATGCCTGCATATTAGTTGGCAGTGGGAGGAGTCAGTCCTGGGGTGGGTTGTAGGCAGTCAGGCTTGGGTGTCAGGGGTACTTCCATATCTGTCTGTTAGGCAGGAAAATAGTTGTACTTCACACGGATATTGGGGGCTGGTTGCTTGCACCAAGTATCTTTGTGAAAGGCTGTTTGTGGGGTTATCTTCTGGGCCAGGTGGTCTGTGCAGGGGGAGTTCCTTCACAGTATGCTCCCTGTACTCTGGTTTAAGCAGATAGTCAGAGAAATGCAGTGGGTCAAATAGAGCTCCAGGAGGATGGTAAAACGTGGGCTGGATTTTGGGGGCTTCCTCAGGAATGCAGGCCGTCAGCCCAAGATTTTCTGTTAGAATAATAGTAAAATGGAAAACAAACAAGACAAAATAAGGAATAGATTGGTAGAACCAAGGTCCCATAATCTTATTTTTTATTTCAAAATGACAATATCAATTGTCAAGATTTCATGGAGATTAAGTACCATTTCAAATACTAAGTTCAGAATCTAGCACATCACCTGAATGCTAAGTTGCTCATTTTCTTCCAGCCTGAGGGCTCTGTCCCCATCCTGGATCCTTTGGCCTTTCATGTCTTCTGCTGGAATGACCTCCATCTGATAGTCCAAAAATAATATCCTCACAGTCTTATCATTGTCACTGATGTTCCTGTCATCCTGGACCAAGTGATCCTCAGAAACCCCAAGCCGGATCAACCCTGGTCCCATGGTCTGAACAACTCCAGGAGTCACTTCAAGGTCACCAGAGGCCAGAGGTCATGTGGCCCAGTGGCCTGGTTTTCTAACCTATCATCTGAGTTTCCTTGAGACTTTTATTTATCAAGCTGAGAAGTAAATCCCTCCCCAGATGACCCATCAGTCAATATAAAAGTGACAGTATGTTGATTCAGTGCTTCTAGCAATCTAGACTGGTCCATATTAATCACTGTCCTATGACGTTCCTCCATACTTTGCAAATATGTGGCCTGGCGGGCCTGCAAATTTCCCTGATTAACCAGGTTTGAATCACAACTTGTTTCAGCTCTTTCATTGTCTAACTGCAAAAAACACAAACAGACAGCACAAGAATCTACAGAATCCTCACTACCATCAGAATCAGGTCCTAAGTTTGATTCTTCTAGTAGGAGTTTTCTACTTATTTTGGGAGAAATGTCATTCATGACACAGAGGTAATTGTGGTCCTACATTTGTACTGAAAAGAGTGGGATTTTGTCCATAGACAAGTTCATAAGGGCTTTTGTCTGTGTTACGGTTGACTTGTGTTCTACAGACCATGAGTGCTGTTGATAGAATGTTGACCCAGGCCTTTGAATTGTTAGCAGATAACTTGCTGAGGGCTTTTAAAAGCAAGCTGTTTAGTCTTTTTACTTATCCATTTGATTGAGGGTGATATGGGCTAGCTGTGATGTGTTTTTTTTTTTTTTTGGCAAGGTAGATGTTGGTGTCAATGACCATAAGTTTGGTGCCTCCATCTGTGATTAGAAGGTCAGGTTTCCCAAACTTGGCTATGATTTCTTTCCCAATGAATCTTCTCACATCATTGCCTTTGTGTTCTTTTGTGAATTTTTCCACAGGCCATCTGGTTGCATAGTTGATAGCTGTTACGATGTACTTCTTGCCCTTGTTTTCACCAGGCATTGGTCCCGCAATATCTAACAACCATACCTTGAAGGGTTGTGTGATGGATACAGGTACTACTGACTTGGGTGGTGCTTTGGTTTGGGCGTACTTCTCACACTCTTTGCATTGTTCCAGTATCTCTCTGATATCATCTAGCATGTTGGGCCACTATTATTGTGTCTTGAGATATTTGTGCAAGTGTTAAGGAGCGCCTTTTGGGGAAGCTTTGAATATAAAAGTAGGAAGAGAAGAAAAATATTTTATTGGATAATACTTTAGACTTATATAGCTTTAGCTGTGGCAGGGATTTAGTTGGATCAAACCAAGGGGCTGGTCATATGCTGGATGGGTTCAAGTTGCTGGATACCTGGACAGTCATGTGATATTGGTTTGGTGCCATTTTTGGCATGTCAAATGGTATATTGGAAAGGCACCAAATTGGGTGATGACTGGATGTTAGGTGTGATGGTGATAGCCAGAATACTTGTAGATCCAGACCCTTGACACACCCCTCCCTTAAGGGGTTACTTGGGTACATCAGGAGGGGGCTTTGTCTTGACAGCTGCCGCCTGATGTTCCTGGAGTTGTTTATTAGTGGGCACCAACTGGGTTAAGTGTTCCCCTTTGCTAGGGCAGAGGCAGGATCTGTGATAATTTTTGGTGATGGGCTCTTTGGCACCCTGGAACTTAACCAGGTAGGTGTTCCTGTCTGGTCGGTATCTGATGATTCTTCCTAGTCCTCTGTGTACTGAGTCTAGCTTCTTTCTGTTCCCAGCTAGGACCCAGACGGGGGAGTTGATGGGAAGTGGGTCCTCTTTTGAGGTTACCTTTTGGGCTTTGAGTCTTTTTGTTTCTGCCAGTTTGGCTTTGAGGCATATGTGTTGTAGAGCTGGTTTCTGTTCTACTGTGGGAGGTTTCCCCAGGGGGATCTTCACATACAGTTGATTATTGTGGGTGACTATTTCTGGCTTGTACCTGTATGTTAGTTCAAACGGTGAGTAGCCTGTCCCTTGATTGGTACAAACCTGGGATACTAGTAATGCATGTTTCACATAGAGTGGCCATGTGTCTTTGGCTTTGCTATCCATTATTTTCTCCAGGGTTTTGATAAGGCTTCCATTCAGGCGTTCAACTATGCTATTGGCCTGTGGCCTGTAGGGCAAGGTTGTGGAGTGTTTGATGTTCTTTGTTTTTAGATTGTTGTTTACTATGTGGTCTGTTAGCTCTTTTGCTGCATCTGTTATGATGTAGTCTGGAGTGCTATAGTCTGCTATGATTGCTTTATTGATGAATCAATTTATTGTTTCCGCCTTGTGATCTTTTTTTGCCCAGCAGATGGGCCAACATGTGGCAAAGTCAATGGCTACAATTAGGAAACGTTGATTTGTTTTGGTTTCTGGGAAGGGTCCCACTACATCCAGTCCCCAAACCTTAAATGGTTCAGAGTCAGGTACTTGGTTGACTATTGGCTGTGATTCCTTGGTGCTGGCGTATTTTCACACACTGTACACTTCTTTAGAACATCAAATATTTCTTGCTTCAGGTTGGTCCACCATACTATCTCTTTTAATATGAGATATAGGTTTTTGGCCTTTGTGTGTCCTAGCAGACAATGGGGTCTTAGTATAGTGTCAACTCTTTGTGTGAGTGGAATTTATGAAATGTGTTTATCCTTGATGATTCAGTATACTGTGCCATTTGATATGTGGAAATTTTTTTCATTCCTTACTAGCGTATCATGGGTTAGTTGGTGTGTGGAGGGATCCTTTCCTTTTGTCTTGTACTCAGTGTTGTATAGGTTGGGCCAGTCAGGGTCCAGGTGGTCAGGGTGATCCTCTCTTGGCTGGCATAGCCTAGAGAGAGCATTGGATGTGACCAGCTCTGCCCCTTTTTTGTATTGGATGTCCAGGTTAAGCTGTTCCAGCAAGGACATTCATTTGGCTTGCCACTGTGCAAGTGTGTTCTGAGTTTTAAAATAGATTAAGGATTTGTGGTCAGTTAGCACTCAGACGTTTAAGTGTCCTTCAAGGTAACATCTCCATTTCTTGCATGCGTTATATATTGCTAGCAATTCTTTATTGTGTATTGGGTACCTTTTCTCAGTGTTTGTTTGTTTGCTTTCTGCTTTCATAACATATTGGCAGGAAATCTTGCTGCCCTGGCTGGCAGATGTGTAGGACTGCACCAATGGCGGTGTCACTAGCGTCTGACTCAAGCTCGTAGCACCCATTGTTATTAGGGTATTGCAAGATTGGTGCTTTGATCAAAGCTTGTTTTAATAGCTGGAAATTCTTGTTGCATTCTGGAGTCCAGATAAATTTCTTTTTGGCATTACCTTTGGTTAGTTCATTGATTGGTGTGGTGAGTTTTTGCAGTCTTTGATGTATTTCCTTAGGTAAGCTACCATACCAAGAAAGCATCTTACTTGTTTCACGGAGGTGGGGCGTTGCATGTTATTTATGGCTTTTATTTTATCTGGGTCTGCTTTGATGCCACTGTCAGAGACAATGTGGCCCAAGAGCAGGAGTTCCTTTTCCATAAATTGGCACTTACTAGGCTTAGCATATAGTTTGTGATTTGCAAGTCAATTGAGTGTCTTGCAGACATGCATGAGGTGTTCCTCTTTTTGTTTTTGGGAATATGATATTGTCAAGGTAGAATAATGTATTTGAGAGACTGTTTAGTGCTTGGTTCATCATGGTGACAAACGTTGCGGGAGCGTTGGTCATCCCAAGTTCATTACTCTACATTTGAAGGATCCAAATTGTGTACAGAACACAGTTTTTGGTATGTCTTTCTCTTTGACTTCAACTTGGTTATAACAGATGTGAGGTCAATTTTTGAGAAATTTTTTGCTCCAGAGAGCCTTTCAAATAGGTTTTCTATGAGGGGGAAGTAGTATTTATTTTTTAATTTACTTGAGTTTAGTGCTCTGTAGTCAGTAACTAATCAAAGAGATCCTTCTTTCTTCTTTACAAAGAAAACCGCTGCCCCCCACGGGGATTCAGACAGACAAATGAATCCTTTGGCTAGATTGTCCTCAATGTGGGCTTTAAGTGTTTGGGTCTCCATGAGAGAGAGTCTGTAGAGGGGTGCAGGTTTGGGCATGGCTTTGCATAAGTTGATGCCATGTTTGACCTCTTGTTTGGGGGGTAACTCTGTGAGTTCTTCCTTGAATACATGAGTGTATTCATTTAGGAGTGCCGCAAGTTCTGGGCATTGGATCTTTTGTGTTTGTATGTTATTAAATTTGGAGTACCTTATTATGTAGAGGGTACTGTCTTTGGTTAGGTGTTCTGAGTCATCTTGGTTTATGACCTGGACAAATACTGTGTCTCTTATAATGAGGTCATTGGGTTCTTTGAGGATGTTAAAATTGACTCCGTTGCATTTAATGGTCATGGTTTTTGTTTTCCAACATACACTGGGATTCACTTGGGTGAACCAGTCCATGCCTGCTACAATGTTGTAGTTTATGTTGTTCATTACAAGTCCTTTGATGAACGTTTTTATGCCTTGGAGGTCAATTCTGAAGGGAGTTGTTTTGCCTTTGAGTAGAACCTTTGATTTGTCTGCCATTTTGGTGTACTTGAAGTTGGATTTAACAACTGGTATTTGGTACTTGGTTACAAAAGGTTTGCTAACCATAGTGTGTTGTGAGCCAGAGTTGAATAGAATTTTATGTTTATGAGATTTTTAAGTACATGGATAGACAAGAAGTTGTGAGCAATCTTTAATTTTTACGTTCATAAAAATGAAGGATTGCGGACACGTGGGATGCGAGCTGCAAAGTTTGTGCCTTGGTACAGTTTCTTGTTAAGTTTGGGGGAGACAGGGGCGCTTAAGCCTTTTCCCCCTCTTCTTTTCCCTGTTCCTCTGTTTCAAGACCTTCAAGGTCAGAGAATTTGGGATCAGATTAATAGCGGGTTGCTACTTCGGCATTGTTAACTTTGGTGGTGTCCTCTTTCTTGGGACGGGAGCAGTTTGTGCTTTGGCTGTGATTGCCATTGTTACAATTGGAGTTGCTGTTGCTATGATTGGTATTTTGGCGTAAGCTGCATTAGTGGTCTTCTGAGGAAGATCACCGAGCTGTATTGCAATGTCTTGGAGAGATTCAGTGATGCGGAAATTGTGGATGATGTCAGCTTTGAACTCTTCCCAGTTGTCAAGCTGGTTGTCAGTTTGTGAGCCAACCCAGGTGGCAAACCAGTTAGCTGCAGCCTTTTATAGGCGCTTGCTAGCTTCCTGGACCCATTTTTTATAGAGGATGCAGCTGGCGCAGAGTTTGGCAGCTGTGTGGTCTAGCCAGTTGATGAAGTTTTCTTTGTTTTTACTAAAGAACTTGTCAATATCAATGTACTTTGTGTTGGTAACTTCATCTGTGATAGGTGGTTGTGCGTTTGTTTGTGGTTGTAGAGAGCAACTGTATTGGATTATCTTGGTGCATGCTTTGGGCATGACCAGTCCTTTGAATATGGTGCATCTACTAGGAATATCTTCATTGATGTCGTGGACGCAGAAGTATGTTTTCCAGGTCTCCTGGGATGTGGCCTGGTTGAGTATGTGCATGAAGGTGGGCGGGTTCTGTTCAGTCATTTTCTCTTCCATTGGTGTGGTCAAAACCCGTAGAGCTACCAGTGATAAGGAGCGCCTTTTGGGGAAGCTTCAAATATAAAAGTAGGAAGAGAAGAAGTATATTTTATTGGATAATACTTTAGACTTATATAGCTTTAGCTGTGGTGGGGATTTAGTTGGATCAAACTAAGGGGCTGGTCATGTGCTGGATGGGTTCAAGTCACTGGATACCTGGACAGTCATGTGATATTGGTTTGATGCCATTTTTGGTATGTCAAATGGTATATTGGAAAGGTACCAAATTGGGCAATGACTGGATGTTAGGAGTGATGGCAATAGCCAGAATACTTGTACATCCAGACCCTTGACACAAGTTTCTGCTACGGGTATGTCCCAGGTCTCTGTGATATTGGAGGACTGTGTCAATCTTTTGCGTTGAAAGGAAGTAAGGTACAGTGTCACCATTTGAAAGTATTTGGTGCAGGGTGCCATATACATTTTTGAACAGATGGTTTTTCTTAAGGACCTTATCTTGGATGTCCATTGGGGTGCCAGGTGGGAACTCTTCCTGGAGATTCCCCATGATTAACATGGGACAGTCAGGGTTGCCATCAGTGCAAAGGGCATGTTTGCTGTATAGCCTTGACAGGGCATCTGCAGTAAGCATTTCCTTGTCAGGCTTGTATTAAATTTGCATTGGGTACCTCTGTATGAGGCTCATCCACTTGGCTTGACTTCTTGAAAATTGAGTTATGTTTTGAAGAATATCAGCAACTTGTGATCAGTGAGTACTTTGAATGTTTGGCCCCCTTCCAGATAGCATTGCCATTTCATGAGGCAATGTATGATAGCCGCCAGCTCTTTATCATGTATGGGATATCTTTGTTTGCTGTTGGATAGTTTCCTTGACTTATACACCACAGAGAGTAAGTCCTTTTCTGCTGTTTGGATATGGAGTACCCCTTATATGGTGTAGTCAGATATGTTGGTTTCTAATTCATAGATTCCCTTGTAATTTGGATACTGCAAGATAGGGACAGTAAACAGTTGTTATTTTAGTTGACAGAAGTTCTGATACTTTAGTGGTGTCCAACCACAAGCTTGGTTGTTTTGGCTTTAATGACAGACACGGGTTTGTTAGGGAACCCCAGTCAGGGATAAATCTTCTTACATAGGCTACCATTCCAAGGAAGGTGCAGAGTTCACTTTTATTTCTTGGGGCTGGAATTTTAATTATGGCATTTATCTTTTCTGATCTGGTTTGATTCTGTCCGTGCTGATAATGTGACCAAGGAATGGGAGTTCATCTAAGAAGAATTCACACTTTGATGGTTTTGCAATTAGTTGGTTTTCTTCAAGGGTGCAGAGTACCAGGCAGACATATTTCCAAGGTTGCTCCAGGTTGGGGCTGTAAATGATGATGTTGTCCAGGTAGATGATTTCCCGTTGTCAAAACCGCAGGCTCAACCTGCCAGCAAGTTTTCAACCAAGCGGGTTTGTGACCTGCAATCCAATTATCTGGTCACCTGAAGCCAGACTAGGAAGTCAACTCAAATTACCAAATCTAACAACATGAACAGATGATGATCCTTTATGGTGGATACCTTGTTTTGGCGCTTGACTCATTACCAGGATCAAGCCACCCCCTTCTTCCATCCAACCAAGTGATCAACAATCATTTTCCTGTTATCCTTGATTCACAATGACTATATAATCACTATCTTCCAATAAAGATTATTATCTAGCTTCTAAATATTTTTCCCCTTGTAACTCTTCTAAAACAGCACAGTTACAACATTGGTAGCACAGGTAGGTTCTCCATCCTACCTTATCTTGAAAAATTCTGCCTGTTGCCTGCACACGCTGCGGCTAACAAATCCTCAACAGAATTATTTCTGGAATCCCGCCTGACTAGACCCTGTACACTCCTGGTACCAAGATACCTGTGGGCTTTGTCCTGTACCAGAATACAGTGATTCCATTACCTGCTTTCAACGCCATGTCTGCACAAGGGTTCTTTCAGATGGCTTCCACCATTCCACAACCAACCAACAAAAACACCATGCCTGCCTACATAGCCCAAAGACTACAAAGCGCCGCCTTGGAACCTTTTGCTGGGGCCAACAACAATAACGCTGTAACATGGATCCAGTCCCCCCAGAGCAAGCTGGCCCAGATGGAATGCCCACAGCAATTTTGGATTGCAGAAATTTCCATTTGCCTGACCCATGATGCTGGCACCTGGTGCATCAAGTGGCACAAGGAACACACCAACAAGATTGGGATACCTTTAAGCAAGACTTCCTGGCAAGATTTTTGCTTAAGGATGCCGTGCTCATGATAATACGCCAAGTAAAGAACCTAACCCAGACAGTCACTGTGAAGGAGCTCACCCGCGCCTACAAGGAACTCTGACTTTGCACACCATCTGACATGGCCTTTGACACCCCAGCCACACACCTCATGTACTATGACGCCCTCAAGCCGCATGTGATGAGGCATGTGAATCTGGACCAGGTGACTAACCTGCAAAGCTTGTACTGTGAAGCAGAGAAAGCAGAGCAAACCTCCAATGCACTTCATAAGACACAAACCGGGAAACAAGAAAGATCCAAGGACTCCCATCTAGGCAGGCGCTCCACTTGACCACCCCCTGGAGGCAACAGGAATAACACCAACCACAAACCCACGGGTTCAAATGGACATGGAAATGGAAACAATGGCCAGTTGAACCGTACCCATTTCTGTGTCACCGCCATGCAAGGCAACCAAGACAAGGAAAAGCCCAGGGAGAGCACTAAGCAAGCCAAGCTCTCCCCACACAACTCCTGACTTTCCCAATGATGAGTACCAATCCAAGGACGTGGACCAATGCCCAATGATCCAAGTGCCCTCAGAGGACCCAGTACTGCACACCATTACCAGAAATCCCATTAAACTGATGTCCTACCATTTCTGCTTTTGCAGTTACACAGGCTCAGCACTCCTGGATTTGGGTGCGTATTGAACCCTAGTCAACAGTAGCTTTGTGGACAAGTTTAAGCTGGCCACTAATCCTTTGAGGATTAAAAACGTGGTCCTGGCTGATGAACACCACATTGCCGTGACAAAAGAAACTGCCCCCTTCTCTGTCATGCTTGAGAACCTCCACTCCACAATCCAAGGTCCTGTCATCAACTTCCCAAAGTTTGATATTGTGCTGTGGCTATACTGGTTAAGGAAGAACAACCCGCACGTAGACTGGGCAACCTCAATGTTGACAATCAAGCTTGAAGGTGTCAACCACCAGATCTATCCTGACTCTGAGGACTAACTCCTACGCAACCACGTCTTTGTACGCATTACAGAGACCCTGGACAAAAAGGAAAACCTGAAGGCAATTGATTGGGACTCCTGCCAGTACAAGATCATACACTTCAAAGATCACCAGGATACCTCCATGCTTCAGGACTGTGAAATTATGGCCCGCCATCCAGAAATCTTCAATGAAGCGCTACCCGTCTTCCCCCTGAGAAGCACATTCAGCACTCCATTCAACTCAAGGGGGCTGTACCCAAGGCGCGCCCTATTTATAGGCTGACCCCAAATAAAGACAATGCCTTATGTGCCTACCCCAAGGAGGCATTGGAGAAAGGACTTATCCGCCCCTCATAGTCTCCCTTTGGGGCTGCCGTATTCTTTGTGGCTAAGAAGGACAGTACTTTACGTCTGGTCACAGACTATCAAGCCCTAAACAAAGTCACCATCAAGAATTTTTATCCACTAGCACTGATTGACAACCTCTTTGATGCCTTAGGAGGAGCCACAGTCTTCCCCAAGATTGATTTGACAGCAGGCTACAACCAGATTTGCATCAAGGAAGAAGACATCCCAAAAACTGCCTTCTGCACTAAATACAGCTCATACAAATGTGTGGTGCTCAACTTTGGTATGACAAATGCCCTGTCCACCTTTGTAACCTTCATGAACAAAGTATTTGCACCACACATAGGCAAGCACACCCTAGTGTACCTGGACAACATTATTGTCTAAAGCCCCTTGGTGAAAAAACACCACAAAGACCTCAAGGCAGTCTTTGCTACCTTGGTACAACACAAACTGTTGGCCAAGCCCTCTAAGTGCCAGTTCTTCCGCAAGCAACTACCCTTCCTGGGACACATAGTCTCAAAGAACAGCATCAAACCTGACAGTCAGAAGATACAGGCCATCTGTAAGATGCTGCCACCCAAGGATAAGTTGGAACTCTGCACCTTCTTGGGAATGGTGGCCTATGTATGCCGCTTCATACCTGACTGTGGCGTTTTGACTGCCCCCTTATCCGCCATAACAGGCGCCAAATCCAAGTTTGTGTGGACCCCCCAATGTGACCTCTTCTTTAGACGCCTCAAGGAGAAACTGAAAACAGCTCCCATCCTGCAATACCCCAAACGTGACGGGGAATACCAAATGGAAACCAATGCCTCAGATGCATGCATTGGGGGAGTACTACAAATCAAAAATAATGACAGTGACTTCCTTTCTGTAACTTACAAATAGCAAAAATTGACAGATGGCAAGTGATAATACCCTATCCACAACAAATAACTGTTGGCTATTGTGCACTGTCTAGTCAAATGACACTGTTACCTAGAACGGCAGAAAGAGTTTACAGCATTAACTGACCACAAGTTGCTCATCTATTTCAAAACTCAAGCAAATCTGTTGCACCGCCAAGCCTGCTGGATGGAGCTATTAGAGAGGTTTAACATGCTCATAAAGTACAAACCTGGGGCCGAGCTTACCATGGCAGACGCTCTCTCCTGCCTATATGCCTGTGCCTCAAGAGGGGATAATGGACTTGACCCAGACTGGCCTCTCTTATTAATATAAACAAAAGACAAAGGTTTCCCCCCCTCTGGCACAACCAACATAACAAAAGAAACAGTTATCAAAAATGAACACCTATTTGCTGACGTATATAGGACCCTACACAGAAAAATGTCTGACGGCATAACCATTCCCTACATCCCCATGCACCAGCAAGTAGACACCATCCTACGCTATCACAGAGACCTTGGACATACCAAGAGCCAAAACCTATATGAGTTCCTTAAGCACAAGGCCTGGTGGCTAACCCTATATTGCAATGTTCAAGAAGTGCTAGACCAATGTGAGGTATGCAAAAAGTTTGCCAAAAGCAAAACCCTGCCAAAGTCAGTACTTCCCATCTGCACACAGCTACCTTTCAAAGTATGGGCTCTTGAAATTGTTGGGCCCATGCCAGGAAAACACAATGACAAGAAATATATCATCACCACCATTGAATTTGCTACAAGATGGCCAGTAGCTCAAGAAGTAAAGGCACATGCTGGCAACAAGGTACAACAATTTATTAGCAAAGAAATAATCAGCAAGTTTGGAAAGCCAGAACTCCTGATAAACAACAGAGGGAAAGAGTTAATCTCCAAAACCACTAATGTGTACCTTGCAAAAAAATGAGGTCAAACACACCATGACAACGCCATACCACCCACAGGCCAATGGAAGCGTAGAGAGGCTTAATGATAGCCCTGTGCAAGCCTTATCCAAACTCACTGCCAGGAGACCTGAAGACTGGTATAAGCAGCTACCAACTGCACTACTTGTGTGTCAAGCCCAAGTGAACAGATCCACTGGGAAAAGCCCATTTAAACTGGTATACAGCACACAGCCAAATATCATTCAAGAATTGACAGGACCTAAACTGGAAATTCCAAGCAAAGTCCCCCCACGCTCAGACCCTCACGTTGTAGAGGCTAACAGCAAACAAACAGTGAAGAAGGATGAACGTCTGCAAAAAACCTTTGTCCTCATCTGCAATAGACATGAAGTTGGGGACAAAGTTTGGGTTATGAACGTTGACAAAAGCAAACTACAACCCAAGAAAGTGGGGCCAGCAATCATTCTAAAGGTAAATGACAATAACACTTACCTTGTGCAAGGGCTTGGAAAACGTAAGCAAGACAAGACTCTACACCATGATTGCCTGAGACCCTGAAAAGCAAGACAAAAATAACAAGAAACTGCCTTGCCCGCCACAGAACAGCAATTAGTCTAATACAGTGCCCAGGCTCCTGACAACCTCCCTGACAACCTGCCCCCAGAGGAGAACAATCTTCAGTTGGGGGTGTCAAAACCACAGGCTTGACCCGCCAGCAAGGTTCCAACCAAGCAGGTTTGTGACCTGCAATCCAATTATCTGGTCACCTGAAGCCAGACTAGGAAGTCAACTCAAATTACCAAATCTAACAACATGAACAGATGATGACCCTTTATGGTGGATACCTTGTTTTGGCGCTTGACTCATTACCAGGATCAAGCCACCCCCTTCTTCCATCCAACCAAGTGACCAACAATCATTTTCCTGTTATCCTTGATTCACAATGACTATATAATCACTATCTCCCAATAAAGATTATTATCTATCTTCTAAATATTTTTCCCCTTGTAACTCTGCTAAAACAGCACAGTTACAACACCATTTTCCAATGTGTTCCTTGAAAATTTTGTTCATGAAGGTCACAAAGATACTGGGGGCATAGGTTATTCTAAAATTGAGAACAACACATTCAAAGGATCCATATTCAGTTCTGAAGGCAGTCTTTGGGATATCTCCAGGCTTTACTTGGATTTGGTGATAACCTGCTGTCAGATCAATCTTTGTAAAGATTTGTGACCTCCCCCAGGGCATCAAAAAGGTTGTAAATCAGGGGCAGGGTGTACCTGTTCTTAATTGTGACCTCCTTGAGTGCCCTGTAGTCTGTGACTAGGCGGAGTCCTCCATCTTTATTTGCCACAAAGAAGACAGCGGCACCAAAAAGCAATTTTGAGGGTCTATTAAGCCCTTTTAAGCGACTGTCCAAAAAGGCTTTTAGAGTGTTGTCTTCTTGAGGTGTAAGGTAGTAGATGGGTTGTGCTTTTGGGACAATCCCCTTGAATTTAATTTTGTGTTGTATGCCACAGTTGAGTGGTAACCCTGGTAGGGTTTCTTGGAAGACTGAAGGGAACTCACTGACAAGCTGATCTCAGATATAGTTCTTTTCACATCTAGCCTCCATATTCTTAAAATGGATAATCTCATATGTGCAGGTTTTTCAATGATTTTGCTAAGGTCAGTTTCCTCTTCTGTTTCCATGATTTTCACAAACATGTGGTCTCTCATAAGTGTGCCAAGATGGCTTGGGTAAACATGGTGATGCACCTTGCCTTGTTGTATGGTGAGGGTAGCGCTATCCCCGTCAATATGAGGTTTGGTCTTTCTCATCCAATCTAGGCCAAGTATAAAATTGTACTTGGGGATTGGTATGATTGGGCCATTGGGCGTGGTTTTGCACGTCTCTAATTTAGGCACGGAACAGTTTTGCCTCTTGGGTGACAGGTGTGCTTCTGTTGTCTGTCATGATGACTCTCTTGATATTGCTTTGGCCTGTAGGTAGTTTCATGAGGTCAGCAAATTTCTTGTCAACAAGATATTAGTCTTATCCAGTGTAAAATAGTGTAGCGCCCTAATATCTGCAAAAACAGAAAGGATAAGTGAGGATTTTATTTCCAGTTTAGGCAGAAAACAGTAGAGGATTGCTGGAGGGTACTTGGATCATGATGATTGAATCCACTTCCTGGTCCCTATATGAGTATTGTAGGTTGGGGGAGGGTGGCTTGCCTAAGCACTCCCCTGAGCTTTTCCCTCCTTGTTGGTATCTTTGGTGCTTGTCTGGTTGGCTTGGGCTGTACAACTTCTGTTTCAAGGATGGGTGTTGTTGGACCAGTTATTTTGCTTGTTTGGTCAAGGATCCCTCTTGGCTATAGGGCTCTCTTTTTGCTTGTTTATTGCATGTAGATTGTCAGATTTCTGAGCTGTGTGTTTTCCTTCCAATAATACATCTTTGAGGTTCTTGCAGCAGGTCATGTCAAACTGATGTCGGATTTGTGTGGGGAGGCTGCTGTAGAAGTCCAACCAAGGTCCTGGCTTGTCAAAGTTGATGGTACTGGGAGCTCGGTTGCGTAAGCCTTCATATGCTGCAATGTAGTCCTCAATTGTTCCTGTCATTTTGAAGGTTCAAAGTTCTGTCATGATCACCACATTGGAGTCCTTTGTGGTAAAATTTTCAAGGAAGACAGCTTTGAACATATCCCAATTTTTCATTCTGATCAGGGTGTTGCTTGAGCCATTCACTTACAAAACAAGAGGCAGCTCCTGTGAAACAGAGGGAGACTTCACTGGCCCAGAGTCTGAAGGAATAACCTAATTGTGGGAACTTGCTTTGCGTGCTGTTGATTCAGAGGTTGGCATTTTCCCAGTGTAGCCCTGCAAAGGTCCCAATTTCTGCTGAATATAGACATTGAAATACAATTCTAGGTATTTTGGGCTGTTGTGGTTGGGACTGCTGGTAAAAGCTGGCAGGCTTTGAGAGTGTTGTATTGTTTGATGGGTACAAGGACCTTGTCATAGATGAAAAGGCCTTCAGGGACGTCCTGTCTTTCTTTGTAGTCTCTCCAACCTGCAGGAAGTATCATCTGTTGGGTTCTTTAATGGGAGAAATTTTTTCTTAAAGTTGTGTAGGTGTGGATAACCTACCTGTGCTACCACTGTCTTGTATATACTTCTGGTAAGTATAATAAACAATATAAAGAGAAAAATTAAGAAGAAAACAATACTTTATTGGGTATGAATATAGGATAATATATAGTATCACGGAAAGCCACATACTATCTATGTACATCATAGAGGTCATGGGGCTTAACTGAGTAATGTTCCTCTTAAGTCACAAGGCTTACTCAAGTTGTGTCCTATTTAGGATCTGGATTATTTGATCCCTGTAGTAGATGGTTAACTGATAGTAATGCCATCAATTCTTGGTTAATTGGTGAGCCATTTGGTGATCTACTTGGGGTGTTAATTCCCCAAGAGGGAGTAATCAAAGATGTTGTGGCACCCTGCAGGCACACAGGCCCCTGTCACTCCCACCAATTAATCTGTGGACCCCTTGTTTAAGCTATTCTGTCTACCAGGAGCACCCTTTGGACCCATACCTTTCATCAAGAGCCTGCCAAAGCCAGCCTAATCTGAGTTAACCCTGGAAAATATACTTCTCTCTGACTCCTTGGCAAGAACTAGAGTGTCATGATACCAAGAGTACTGTGGGGCTCAAGTAGGTGAGAGAGGAGTCAAAGCAGGTACTGGCATGGCCCACCAGATGATGGGACCTAACTTTGCCAAGTAGTAAAGGGCCTTCCCAGCCACAGCTCAAGGCCCAGCTGCTGGCAAGGCAGAGTCAATCAATCCTGTGAGCGCCAGGTAAAGCACCCCCAAGAATTAACTGCTCTGGTCAGTGGCGTCAGAGGTGGGTGGGGTTGAGATGGTCAGTTTGGGTGTCAGGGGTGGCTCCATGGGGACCAGGTAGGCAGCAGGATTATTGTGCTTCCTGTTGAAGATCAAAGGGTAGATGTTGATTTCTCTGCCGTCACAGACAATTTAGTAGGGTTCCTTGGGGGCGTTTGGGTGTGTGTACCACCCCAAGTTTTCCAAGGTCCAAAGTTTGTTATTGGGATTGGGGGGATACTCAGTGAAGTGCACAGGGCCAAATGGAGCGTTGGGCGGGCAATAGTAATCAAAGGCTTTGGGTTTGTTAACTGAAGTCTGGCTATCTATCCCAGTGGATGGGTACTGACGCTTGGGTGTATGCAGTTGGAAGAGTATCAAAAATAGGTATGGAAGCAGATTGGTGAACCAAATGTTTGTAACAACTTTTATTTGGTAAGGATGACAATATAGAACTTATTCAGGTGCTTCTGGTTTATATATTTACTCACATGCAAGTGCCTCTGGGCATTCTTCTGGTGCTATCTGTGTGGCAAGGCTTGAAATCTCAGGTTCTGCTGTTTGGTTGGCTGCTTCATGGTCATTTTTGGGGTTTTCAGGAACAGTTGTTTGGCTTTTTGGTGGTCTATCTTGGCTTGACTGGCCATTGGTTCTAGCAGGTTTGGCTTCTGGGGTTATGAGGTTTTTTCCAATTTGATCACCTTTTTTGGGCTGGCTTGACAGGCTTTCCTGAGGCCAAGGAACTTGATTAAAAAAGGGGTCCCCAATTGGGGACCCCCAAATTATTTAATTGAGGGTGGGATTGAACTGGGTTTACTGGGCAGCTAAAAATAGCCTGCCCAGGCCCAGGCCCAGCCAAACCCACCAAGGCTTGGGAGTAGCTTTTGGGGCCCAGAATGAGCCCCACAGCTACCGCCAGGGCAGGAATGGTTCCTGCACCTGGATTTGCTTCAAAAAGCAAAAATCCAGGTGTGGGCAAATCTCCCCTGCCCACTAGCCCCACCTAGTGGCTAGGAGCAGGTTCAATTTCTGCCCGGGGCATCAAAATTGTTACTTTTGTAACATCTAGTCAAAGAAAAATTTGGCTGTGAAGGAAAGTGGTATACAGTTCCACTCAGACTATTCTGAAATAAGTATAATTATCTGCTCACATACCTGGTACCAATGACATCACCTTCAACCTTGCGGCTCAACTTCCCACAAGAAATCACTACCACTGCTGACACCACTTTCACCCAGATGTTTAGAGTACTCTATATTACTCTCACAGGGTTGTTGGATTTAATGGTGCCCAGATTTTGGCCCCTTGTCCTTGCTTGGTTGATCTCTATAATATGTTATCAAGTTGATTCCCATCCTATGGTGAGAACTACCCTCTGGCCTGGCAGTCTCTTGGCCCATGTCAAACAGTGTTCCCACCAATTATTGGTATCCTGACAAGTGGAATAATTTTTTGGAGATTATTATTAAATTGTATCAATGAGTGAATCCCATTCACACAAAAAAAACAAAGCAGAGCTTCATTTTTTCTGAGATCCACCCTATATTCAGATTACACTTAGCACCAGAGATGAGACAGGCGCCAAATTGTCAAAATTTGTGTTGGACTAAGCTTCACCTATCACAATTGGCTTTGTAACTTTAGCAGTTGGTCACAAATAATTTTTTGACCATCACATCACATTGCAATCCAAATGGTTTGTTTTGTGATACAACTAAGCACAAATGGTTCTTGCTTTGTGTGTTTCCAATCATAATCATGTAAACTATTTCTTATGTTTAGAATAGATATTGACTTTGTACATTTATTTAATATTATTTTACTATAGTTAGCTAAAGCAAACTGTGATTCAATTAAAACCATCATTGTGAGATAATGACAGATAAAGCTTGTAATAGATTGGAGGTAAAAAATAAACCCCAACAACTGAAGCTGCTCTATTTTACATCCAGTGCTGTGCAAAAAAGGAAATTATAGGCTTCATCCTTAAAAACACCTTTATTTTTATATTTAGTGACCTACACAATTCACTGAGGCCCAAATTGTGGCCCACTTCAAAAGCTGTAACAAAAAGTCACACAAGTTGTTTTGTGACCTGATCTAAAACCTTATTAAAAACAAGGTGCAACTCTGTGATGACACAGCTGCTGAGGAGATGCCAAATGAATGATTTTTTTTGTTTATCCAGTTTTGATATCAATTCAAGAGAACATTATATAAGCTCAATCATGACTTGAAATAAGACACCCTAACATATGCTAAATATCATATATCTGATGTTTGATACTGCACCTTGACCAGCCCTACTCTGTACACAAAAAACCAAAAACAAATCTCTTGTGAAAGACTAAACCAATCTTGATGATTTATAGCTTATCTTAAAGCTACAGTTCATGTTACAGAAGTAACAATTTCAAATCCCTGAGCGGGATTGAACCCACTCCCAGCCACCAGGCAGAGGGGAGCAGGTGGCGAGAGCCTGCCCACCCCTGGATTTGCTTTTCAAATCAAATATTCAGGTGCAGGAATCACTCACACCCTGCCAGTAGCTGTGGGGCCTGTTCTGGGCCCCAAAAGCTATGCCCAAGCCTTGGTGGGGTTGGCTGGGCCTGAGCAGGCTAAATTTAGCTGCCCAGATTTCCAGTTCAAGCCCACCCTCCATTTGTTAATTTGGGGTCCCCAATTGGGAACCCCTTTTTAATCAAGTTTCTCAACCTCATGATTGCTTGTTAGACCAGCCCAAATCAATCAATTAAATTGGAAATGACCCCATGACATCTGCAACCAACCTTGCCACAGCCAATAGCCAGCCAAGCAAAGATAGGTCAATAGCAGGCCAAACAGCTGTTCCTGAAGACCCCAAAAATATTCACAAGTCAGTCAACCAGACAACAGAAGTTGGAATACCCAACCATGCCACCCAGATAGCACAAGAAGAATGCCCAGAGGCCCCTGCATGTGAGTGACTATTTAAGTCAAGAACACCTGTGAGATTCTGTATCATCATTTTCACCAAATAAAGTTGTTATGAACCATTGGTTCACCAATCTGATTCAATACCTATTTTTGATACTTTTTCATCTTCAAACACCTAGACACCAGAACTCACCCTCAGGAGTTGAACACCAAGCGCCAGCTGGAGACCCAGAAGAGTTCAATTATTGCCGCCCCTGACACTCCATTTGGCCCTGTACATGTCACAGAATATCTACCCAATCCTGACCACAAGCCCTGGACTTTAGAAGACCTGCTGTGGTATACCCACCTAGAAGCTCCCAAAGATTCCTATCAAGTTGTGTGTGATAACTTGGAGATTACAATATACCCTTTGATATTTAACGGGAAATACAGCAATTCTTCCACCTACCTGGTCCCCATGGAACCACCCTTGACACCCAAATTGTCCGTCTCAACCCCCACTTCTGATGCCACTGGCCAGAATAGTTAATTTCTGGAAGTGCTATACTTGGCACTCACTGGGTTGATTGAATCTGCCTTGCCAGCAGCTGGACCTTAGGCCGTGGTTGGGAAGGCCCTCTCTTACCTGGTAAAGTTAGGCCCCATCATCTGGTGGGCCATGCCTGTACCTGCTCCCGCCCCTCCTTCACCTGAAGGGGCAGCACAGTGCTCTTGGTATCCTGACAGGTCAGCTCTATATATTAGTAGAGTTTATGGAACCATACATGGAATTTTTAAGTATTATTTTTGCTTTGCTAAACCAAATAATAGCTCTCCACTTATTTAGATTTTATCGTATATCTATGCTTAGAATGTGCAATTATAAATGCGATAGAGCTTGAATTAGCTTTGTAAACCCCTGTTTAAGTTAAGATTTTTAAAAAAGTTAATGGATGATAAGTATTCCCAGCCAAAAGATTCAAAAATGTTATTGAATTGCTATATTAAATTCAACTGTATAGCTGCCCTTGGACGGGAAGCCACTTAGCACTAAAGTAAATAGAGAATATGATATATCCACCTCAAGTTTTATTTATGGACTGAGTGGCTTACCCTACTTTAAGACTGCCTGTCCTTTGATGAGCAGCTGATCCATTTTTTAAACGGGTTGATTTTGGTGGATCTTGCTATTTCCATTCAATCAGTCCAAGCTCCAATCCAATCTATTTATATCATTGCTAACTCCACCAAATGAGCCAATGCCAGCAGGAGAAAATTCAATGTATTAATAGCATGAAACATGGGCTTGTCATCAACAAACAAGAGATGATTGGAATCCACTCAGCGAGGTGTATGGGAAGTTTCTGTAGGGTTAATTGAGCTGCCACGAAGCCCTAAGTTCCAATTCCATGCCACCGAGTTGATTGCTCTTGAATTGCCATACACTGCTGTCTAAATCTTATCTATCAGTGGGTCAGATATTGGCTTATTGCACTACCAGGTAAGCTTGGAGAGGCAATCAAGTGGAATCCATATCTTAATACTGGCACTGTTCAAAGCTTACTTTCTTTAAGTTTCTGTGGTTATGCCTGGTGCTCTTTCCTGATTTTTATTTTATATAACTTCCAAGCTCCAATAGCTGTCTGCATTACCTTTATATTTGCCTAGAATGCTTTTTTGATTTAAAATCCTAGTGAGTAAATAATCTTTTTTGATTGAAGAGGTATTGGTTCTCAATAATTTTTCGTCTATTGAGCAGCTGGTTTTGACCAGCTCCAGCAATTCAATACTTGCTGTTCCAGGGTTAGCATAGATAGGGCTTTATTCTCTGATGTTAGTCCAAGGTATCTTATTAAACCCTAGTAATAATATTCCAACATATTTTCCTATTGGAAGGCTTATTATTTTCTCTCTTGTTTAAAATAAACCTAGTTCATTATCAACCTTTTCAAGATCGGGGGTCAGAATTTAATTTCTTCCTGCTTGGCAACTCAACAGCTGATTTTGACTTCAACCCCATTTTTATAAGAAGGTAACTTTTTTGGCGCTGCATGAGGTTAAATGTTATTAGTTGCAAGGTCTAAAGCAAGCTTCAAGTGTTTGGAAGTTTACAAAAGCATAGTTTACATCAAAAAATTGTTGACTGCTCTAAGATGTATTTTTTCTTGCTTTGCTTTAAGCTTTACTAGTATGACTAACCTTATACAATTAAAACAATGTTTTTTATCCACTATAGTTTTTTTATAAACTATTGGTTATCAATGGGTTTGACTTATATGTGTTTCAGTGTATATACCATTTGTCAGCTAGAACATATCAATCTTTCTTTTAAAAACTGGTTGGTTGCTATCAAAGTTGCAGCTTTGTGCCTTTTTAAGAATCAATAGATTAGTGCAGCAATCACACTTTGTGGCTACTATTTCTGAAAATTTAAACCCCTTACATTGATAAAATCAAAGCGGTAGTCATTTAATTATTACTTAGCTTGATTGGCTTTGAAGAATCTCGCCCAAGGGGAAATACTCTTACTGCCTATTGGTTTACACTTACTTCATTTTTAGATGGAGTATTCGGAATTCCATGAGCAGATCAACTATAACCAGCTTCAAAAGATCCAGAAGCTCGGCGAGGGTGGGTTCGGCCAGGTCTTCAAAGTCAAATATCGAGGATTGACCTATGCGCTCAAGCAGCTGCGCCCACCACAGTCCGGGTCTGAGGCCAAATTCAAAATGGCGGTAGAGAGCTTAAAGCGTGAAGCCAAGGCCCTGCTATCGCTGGGTAGTTCAGAGCACATTGTGCAGTTCTATGGTTCGTGCTGTGATGTTAACGGAAGCGAGTGTTTATTGATGGAGTTTGTAAATGGAATGGATTTGGCCAAGTTGATTGAGTTTCGTAAAGACCTGCTAGCTTGGAATACCCGCCATTCTGTGACTTTGGGGATTGCTCGTGGAATTGACTTCATCCACAGCAAGAACATTCTACATCGCGATATCAAATCCGACAATGTCCTGTTGGAGCTTAACGGCAACGAAATCGTGCAAGTCAAGATAGCTGATTTTGGAATCTGTCGCTTGCAGAATGACATGCTGGCTTCCAAGCATACAATGATGATGGAGGCCGGAGTCGGTTCGGTGCTTTGGATGGCGCCAGAGCTGTTAAATCAGCGCTTTGTCCACCCAACAGCAAAAAGCGATATGTACTCCCTCGGCGTTGTCATGTGGGAGATTGCAGCCCTGGCAAGGCCTTATCAAAACATGGAGCAGCTTGAAGCCATCGCCCATAACAAGCAGCATGGCATTATCGAGCCTCTGCCGCAGGGAACACCGGCTGCATACCAAAATGTACTGCGCCGTTGCCAGCATCCCGATCCTCAATATCGCCCTTACGCCAGCGAGTTGGTTCAGATCCTCCAGAATCCCATCTTCAACTCTACCACCGACTCCAGCGGCTTAGGCGTAGTCCTTTCCTACACTGGATTCTCAATGGCTTCTTCTTATTCCACCATTCAATTTACTCTTCCTGGGGCCGCTACATCGTGCTTGCCTAATAGGATAAGCACTTTAACCCAGCCTCCCCCCCTTAGGGCCAGACCATCTCAGCTCAAAGTTGCTGAAGCCACTACTACCCTGCAGCACGAGGTTAAAGATTGCGGCAAGGTTTATCTAGCGGCAGGGAAAGCGCTTTTAAGAGAGCCTGTCGACTACGCCAAGGCGAGAGATTATTTCCAAAAGGCCTATGATGCTGGCGAGGTCGCAGCAATCAACCAGCTTGGCATTATGAACCTGAAAGGACTTGGCCTTCCTAGCCCCAATATCCAAAAGGCTGTTGAATGTTTCCAAAGTGCAGCTGACGTGGGAGATCCCATGGGGCATCTTTTCTTGGGGGAGTGTTATTATTATGGCCATGGCGTTGCGTGTGACCAGCACCTTGCTCGGCTCCATCTCACTGCTGCTTCGAATCGCAATGTCCCAGGAGCAATGTATCTGCTTGGGATGATGGCGCTGCAAGGCGAAGACATGGTCAAGGACAGCGATGTTGCCCTTAGCCTTCTAAACAAAGCGGCCAATCTTAAATATGCACCCGCCCAGTTTGAGTTGGGGCGCATTTATATGGACGAACAGGTCCGGCCTCGGGACATTTCAAAGGCCCTGAAATGGGTTGGGCTGGCAGCGGCACAGAAACACCCTGGAGCGCTGTTTATTCGTGCGCACATGCTTGAGAATGGGGACGGCGTGGTTGCTGACCTGGCCAAGGCCGTTGAAGTTTATCACGAGTCGGCAGACTTGGGCTGTCATGAAGCGCAAGTGAACCTTGGCAGGCTTTACCACGAGGGCCGCGGAGTTGCCAGGGACCTCGCTCGAGCCTTCCAACTTTTTATGAGCGCAGCTGGAGGGGGGCACAACGAAGGGCGCTTCCGAGTGGCTCGGTGCTACTATGACGGAGAGGGTGTACCCCAAAACTTTAGCATGTCCTTCAAGTGGTTTCTTCTCGCTGCCCAATCTGGACACGAGCAAGCCCAGTTCGGCGTCGGCCTGCAGTATGAACTTGGCCAGGGACCTGCTCAGGACTCTTCCCAGGCATTGGCGTGGTATCGCAAGGCTGCCCTCCAGGGGTTAGTGATTGCTTACCACACCATCGGGAGGTTTTATCGAGATGGCAGGGGCGTGGCTCAGGACTACGATGAGGCGTTTAAATGGTTTCACATGGCAGCCCAGCGTGGCCGTGCGGACTCGCAGCTAGAAGTTGGGCTCCTGTTCTACCAAGGGCTTGGGGTCGATCAGGATTTCCAAGCTGCTCACTTTTGGTTCTCAAAGGCAGCCTTCCAACACAATGCTGAAGCACAAAAGTGGCTGGGTGTGCTACTCAAGAATGGCCAAGGAGTAGAACAAGACTCAGTTAGAGCCAAAGAGTGGTTCAATAATTCAGAACTTCAAGGCCAGCTTCCCAACCCTCTCTTGACTACTGCCACATCCACTGTGCCATTTAGAGATGTTGAATCTGGAGATCCTGATGCTCAGTACCAAATGGCACTTATGCTGGATAAAGAGAACGATGAGCAAAGCGCCCTGGTTTATTGCCGAAAGGCTGCTGCTCAAGGACACATGCTGGCACAGAATTGGCTGGGATTCCGTCTTGGGGCTGACCCAAGCGATGCCATCCGAATGCAGGAAGCAGCACAGTGGTTTGCCAAAGCTGCTGCCCATGGTAATGCTGCTGCCCAATACAATCTAGGTCGTTGCTATTTTAACGGCGAAGGGCTCCCGCCCTCACCCTGCGAGGCGCTCTTGTGGTTCACCAAAGCTGCCCAGCAGGAACAGCCCCAAGCTCAGTTTAAAGTGGGAAGCCTTCTAGCCCATGGACCGCCAGAAATCCCAAGGGATTATCCAAAGGCGCTCAAATGGTTTCTTAAAGCCTCAGAGCATCACCACCGTGAGGCCCAGTTTGAATGTGGCTCTCTCTATTTCGAAGGGCTTGGGACGCTGCAGGATTTTACATCTGCCTTTCATTGGTTCAAGGAAGCCGCCCAGCAGGGCCATCCTCGCGCCAGCTACTACCTTGGGGTATGTTATCATCACGGAAAGGGGTGTGTCATGGATGTTAAGGAAGCAATGTATTGGTATCAGCAAGCAGCTCAGCAAAACGTCAGTGATGGGCAGCGAGCCTTAGGGAAATGCTACCTTGAAGGTGTAGGTAAGAAAGACTTGGTAGAAGCAACCCGTTTCTTTATGATGGCGGCTCAAAACGGCGATGCGCTCTCGCAAGTTGAAATGGGGCTTGCCTATTATTTAGGCCGAGGGGTTCAAAAAGACCCTATCCGGTGCTTCCAGTGGTTTATGGAGGCAGCCAAGCAGGATAACCCGTTGGGTCAGTATTGGGTGGGCTTTCTGCTGGGGGTGGGTGAAGGGGTTGCGCTAGATGAGACAGCGGCTGTTGCATGGCTGCTGAAAGCGGCGGGAAAAAACAATGCAGGTGCACAATTCCTTCTGGGCCGCTGCTACGACCGTGGCTCTGGGGTCGATCCTGACCCCGCCATGTCGTTCAAGTTCTTCTTTCTGGCGGCGAACCAGGGGCACACAGAGGCTCAATTTGAACTTGGCCGCTGCTACTACGCGGGGCGGGGCACATCCCTAAGCCACACCCAGGCCCATGCCTGGTTTTCAAAGGCCGCTGCTCAGGGCCATCAGGAATCATACACATACCTTTGACTCACCCAGTCCAATCCAGATTGCCCACACCCCTTATCAGAACTTTGCCCCGGCCACAAAAGTATCTTAATAGTTTGAACCCTTCCCTAATAAAATGCATTCACCTCCGTCGCTATTTAGCCAAGTTTACAAACTTGCCTTCCCCTCCCTGATGTTTCCAAGCCCTTAAAGCTCAAGCCTAAGCCACATTCTCCCCTGCTGATACCTTACTTTGCATTTGATATGAAAAGGTATTCCCTTCATAGACATAACGGCCCTACAAAGAACCAGAACCCAACAATAACCAACATGGTATACCATCTGCCGAGTGGGAATTCCTGAATCCCCCACAAACTGGCTGGGATTTCAACCCTGAAGCCGGCATGAAGTTATGCAACAGCTGTATCCCTTACTTGTACGTCAAACAGATCTAACTTCACACTCTAGGATCCCGTCCTCTACCCTAAATCAACCTTCCCTATACTTTTAAAACCAAGCTGTCCCCAAGTGCGGTTGGGATACCTTCTCACCAATCAAGGATCCAAGTCTCTATACCCATTTTCTACCAACTTCGGTGCTTCTGAGCCAGACCTGTGCAGTACACTTATATCTTATAATCATACCAATCCAAAGGATGGGACTGACACTATAAAGCCCAGCTAAACCGAGAAGACAATGGTACCATAAATGCGCTTCAACACTAGGATTAAAGGGAAAGAGTGGGAAAAACTATAGTGATATTAGATCCCTTAATCGGAGTGAGTGAGTGCCATGTGCTTCTCTAGACTTGGCTAAATGATATGCTAGAGAGATCCAAAACATATGATCGAGTTGTACTAAACCTCCAGTTAGCCTCCAAAAAATGAATAAGGGATCGCCTCAAGACCCTGGAGCACCAAGTTTGCAACAAAATATTTCTATGCAGGGCTAGGAGGGATGGTCAGAGTAAAAAACATCCCAGGAAAAATCCTGAGCTAAACTTGGGTTTACCGGGAAACTATACCCGGGCTTATGATATCCCAAAGAGCCACAGCACTTTTTCTAGGCACGGTGATTGAATGCCACCAGCATACATGGGGTGTAGATAAGTGGGGCTTTGGGAGGGCAATACATATTATCTGACCCGTCTAAAGAAGGATCAAATCCTCAAATCAGAAAGGGAAGTTAGGCCATTGCACCCAAGATCCAAACCTGACACTAGCAAACACTAACATCAGAATGCATACCTCCATAACACCATCCTCTTTTAGACTGGCCTGTGGGGGAGTACAACTGCATAGAAACTTGATATAGATACAGGGAAAGGGAAGGCCACTAGACAGAAGCTTGCCAGTGTGCTCAACCTTTTCTGAAAGTGAATTCTAGGGGGCCAATCCAAAGAGAGTCCAACTTATGAGCTTGGCCTTCCAACCAATTCTGATAGTAGAGAACTAATTACCCTACTTGAAACTCCAGAAGGACAGCTCCAAAGCCTTAGTCTTGTATGCAGAGGCATATGTGGTGGCTTGGATATCAATAATTATGTTGATCAAGTCCTTTACATGGGCTTCAAGGTTGGTTGCAGCATCAAACTCTACTAGCAGGGGTCCTAAGATTGAGGGGGCAGTAGCCTCACCTCCATATAGCATAGCAAAATTAAATTTTTCTGCCACCCAATGGTAACTCAATTGGTAGGCAAAGAGACCAGTGGGGAGGAACATATCCCAATCAGCAGCATCAGAGAGAGAGCTTCATCATAATGGTGACCAGAGCGGAATTAGCGCACTCAACAGTCCCATTGGTGGATGGATTGTAGGGAGCCAATAAGGACTTATGAGTGCCCATTGCCTCCACAATGGAAGTGATCAACCTAGCATCAAAGTTGGTACCTTTCTCAGAGACCAAAGCCTGAGGACACCCATCTCAGTAAACAATATCTTGCAGATGTAAATTAGCCATGGTCTTGGCAGTGATATCCTTGGTGGCCCTGGCTTCTACCCATTTAGTGAAGTAGTTCACAGCAACTAGGATGAATCAACCACCAGAGCAAGAGCGGGGGAGGGGGCTAACAGCTTCAACACTCATGGTATGGAAGGCATGCTTAATAGGGATTGGCTTGAATTTGTGTTGCAAAGAGCAAGGGCGCTGGAGTTGGCAACTATGCCAAGAGGAAACATGTCTGGGACAAGAAGGTGCAAGTTATCCCAAAAATAGTTCCTGCACAGCCAAACATTGGTCTTGACCATACCACCAAGCCCAGTGTCAATGTGGGCTTAGAGAGTAATTGCCACCCACATGCTAGGGCAGACATATGGCAGGTATAGGCTCTTGACCTCCTTAAATAGCTAAAAGTCTTAGATACTGGTATCTTTTGATTAACCCTGCAGGGCTAGATGTATTTCTTCTGTTTCAGTGGTCCAAGATTAAGGAGATCCAATAAATTCATAGAGTCTATCAGCATCTGTGGGTGGATAGCTAAGATAGGCATGTGAGAGAGCCCATCAGCATTCTGGTGCCATGCACCAGATCTGTGTACCATGGTAAAGTTGTACCTTGTAGTCTCAATGCCCATCTGGCTAGATGTGATGACTGTGGATTTGTCTCTTAACTTCTCATGCAGTGAAACACCCTCATGCCCCCTCATGCCTCTGATGGTTGGCATGATTACTTAATTCAATGTAATTGTGAGAGAGAGGAGCTAAACAAACTAAGCTCAGCTCTTTCCCAGGGAAAGAGTCCACTGGGACGCCATCCAGTGCAACACTGGGATGGCCTGTTGAACAGGAGTCCATAAGGACAAGGTAGGGGTTGATGGGGGGAATATGCATTAAATTACATTAGCAACATGTCTGATAACAGCCAGGAAGTACAGCAAGGGACAAGACAGGTTGCTGTGAAGGAGACACAGTGGAAAGAACCTTGCTGTAAACCACAAGCAGAGAGGCCAGGGCCACTGGCGCAGAAGGAGTGAGGGATATCTTCTGAGTTAGAGGGAAGCCTTCATCATCTGAAGCAAGACTCTTGATGAGGGAGCTCTCTGACGTCAGAACTATACAAGCCCTACCAGAGAGATCATCTAAAGCATAGAGGAGACAGAAAGGATTTTCTCCAACTGAGGTGACAGAGATGGACAAGCAACACTACACATTGGTTGAGGGGGGCACAGCAGAAGCAAAATGGCAAGCACAGTCAGAACCACAAGCTCAAGTGAATTATCTGGGGGCTTGGAAGTGAGACCAGAGGCACAGAGACTGTGATGAAGTATTTTAAAACCAAAAGACCAAGTTTAAAGTTGGTTTTTGCTTTTATTTCTTTTAAGAAACTTAAAGTGAGTTTCTCTAAAGGTTTTAATATAAAAACAAGTTTGAGACCACTTTCAAAAGCAGGAGAGATAAACATATGTATTGATGCTAAAATTAATACTGTGAGCCAGGTCAGAGAAACCCAAAAGCAAAGGGAAAGGCAAACAGGTAAGAAGTCTAAAATATTTACTACTAATATTTCTATTTCAACAGAATACTCTTTAGATTAACACTTAATGTCTGTAAGGAATTACATTCCTTTCACAAAGAAAAACCCACAGAAACAGTTCACTGCAATTATGAACACTAAGAAAATCCACAACAAAACTGCATTTTTAAATGCTGAAAAAATATTAACAAACATTAATGAGACTATCAGCAAAAACACTTCAAAAACATGTTTGAATTGATTAAACAAATGCGGATTTGTTAGGGGAAACAGAAGCAAAAGCAAACACAAATTCTTAAATTACAACATGAATCCTACTTTAAAACTGAGTTTTCAATATATAACCACACTTGAAGACAACAAAAAGGACATTAATTTAAGCAATTATAGCTCTGAATAAATTCAATTAACAAAAGCAACCAAGCAGAACACAGTAAAATGCACCAAAGATTAAAACCAGCATTAAGGGGCTCCCAAAAGCCAATCAGAATTAAAGATTCAACCAAGTCAAGGAATCAATTGTTGCAACTGAACCAATTAGAGTTCAGTATTTGATTGGGGAAGACAACAGTCCAATAGAAAGGACAAGAATAAATGGAATAAGGTATTGTTTATTGTAGAATATTTTAATTAATATACTATACAGACAAACCACAAGGCCACAAGGGGGTGGCACAGTTGCATGTTCCATGTAGGGTTTGAAGCCAAGGAAGAAATTGTGCAGGAATAAGCAGGTTGAATTGGTAGCGCTCCTAATTAGGAGAAAGTGCCTGCAGTTTGATACTGCCTTTGGAT